>QLPF01000607.1:0-11103 GCA_003314045.1 Hygrophorus pudorinus
TTATATGGATTGAAGCAGGCAGGGAGGCAGTGGAAAAAGAAATTAGATGGTACGATGGCCCACCTTGAATTCACGAAAAGCGATGCGGACGAGTGCCTATACGTCCTATGCGAAAACGACCGAGTCGTTCTCCTCGTCCTGGTCTACATGGATGACGCCGCTGTTGCCGCCAAGGACCTATCCCGAGTCCTAAAGTTTAAAAGGGATATCTCGGGGTTCTTCCCCATTAAAGACCTTGGTGAGTTATGCCACATCCTGGGCATCCAAGTAACCCAAGACAGAAAAGCCCGAACCATCACATTAAACCAAACCGCGTACATCAACAATGTACTTGCACGGTTCGGTATGCAAAACTGCACACCAGTCTCCACCCCTTTTGCTGTCGACACACGCCTAACACATGCACAATCCCCCAATACACCTGAGGAACATGCCGCATATCGCGCCGCCGCTAACGGCTTCGTTTATCTCGAAGGTATTGGCTCTGTCCTGTATGCTACTCAAACGCGTCCAGACATCCAGTACCCCGTTGGCATTCTCGCACAATTCAGCGGAAATCCCGGAAAGGCCCATGTCGAAGCGTTCAAACACGTCCTCCATTATCTCAAGGGGACAGCCAACTTTGGCCTTACGCTCGGCGGAAAGGACACCGGTGTTGACATGATCGGATGGACAGACTCGGATTGGGCTCAGGACCCAGAAAGCCGTCATTCGGTCAGCGGATACATCTTCAACGTCACCAGCAGATCAGTAAGCTGGGCCTCAAAACGACAACCTACCATTGTGTTATCAACAGTCGAGGCTGAATACATGGCTGCCTCGAACGCGACCAAAGAAGCCATATGGCTTCGTGTTCTCCTGACTGACCTCGGATTCCCCCAAGTCCAGGCCACAACAATTCACGCAGACAATCAGGGCTGCATCGCACTATCTCGAGGGACCGTCACACACTCACGTGCCAAACACATTGATATTCGGCATCATTTCATCCGTGAACGTGTCAACAAATCTGAAATTCAACTACAGTATTGTTCCACTAAAGACATGCTGGCCGACATCCTTACCAAGCAACTGCCGTGCGAGGCATTCGAAAGATTTAGAAGTGCCTTAGGAGTGGGAGAACGACGATAAGGGCATCGAGTGGGAGTGATGATAAAGTATACGACTACCCCTATCTATTTTCACTTATATTGTGACATGTAGTTACTGTAGGTCATGCTTACATCGTGTACCTACAGGTATAGTCAACATATATTAACTACACGTACTACACGCTTACATCGTGTACCTACAGCCCACTAATCTACTCAGTCTACCCTACGCATTCAGTATCACTTGCTATCAAGCCGCAACTCTGAGTCCCCACTTTTGCGCAAAGGTGATTAGGACGGATTAAGTAGATCCTTGTTTTCCTGATGAACAATGTTGATGAACATATAGGCAGCAGCTAAGATAGGCATCAACCGAATCCCACATGTCTTACATAAGCAGACTCAACCACTTCTTGCGCATCCAATAACAACAACAATTCCTCATTTCTTTCCAAAACAGGTCCTAGAAACACATTATATAGACCCTATCTAAACACCCTAGCAAACAGTTTGAAATTAGCTCTCAAATTGGTTGAGAAATTGACCCAAAAAGTCGAAAATTCAAAACATCCCAGAACCTCGTTTCTATGCCTTGGGGAAACTGAAAATTTTTGGGGAGATTGTTCAGTGATTCATTTGGCCGCTTATGTAATGCAACACGTGGCATGTGCCGGGCCAAGGGAAAGGGCCCAGAACTAAACAAAAAAATCCTCTCTACTATGGGGAACAAGTCTAAAGCTGCTCGTACAATGCCCGGCTGGTTCAAGGGGATGGAGATCATCATTCGAGAGCGGGGCTTGTGGCCAGAGGGAGGACTCAACGCTGAGTGTAGTGGCTTCAAATGTGTGCCTGATCATACTGACTGCTGCTGCTGCCGTCTCCTATTCTGCCAACCCGACTTTGTCTCCCAACAATCACAGCTCATGGAACACATCACGGCGCGTGGTCACATTTGTGATTTCTACCTGAAATTCCATTGTGAACTTAACTATATCGAGCAATACTGGGGAGCCGTCAAATTTCGCTATCGATCGACTCAACGAACTTCCGATATGGAAGCAATGGAAAAGAATGTCATCAATTGTCTTGATGATGTTCCGCTACTGCAGATTCAAAGGTAAGTCTCCTATTTGACTCTGCTACTTGTCTAATTAATGATATCTCATAGATACGCAAATCGCTCGGCTCGTTTCATATCAGCATACGGACAGGGCTTGTCGGGTGCGGAGGCCGCCTGGGCCAATCACAAATATCATGGCCATCGCACCCTACCTCCCTCAATGGTTGCAGAAGTGAAGGCTTCTCTTAAAGCTTAGACCTATCCCCCCCATCCTTATAATGTATATAATACATCCTGTAATGTCTAATACCCGCTAGCTACTGTTTTTCAAGCCCTAGAATCAGAGGAAAAATTTTCGAATAGGCCTCCAGGGATTTGGCCGGTTTCTAGGGTTAGGGTTAGGATGCTGTGCACGTGCGGGATTCGGTTGACGCCTATCTTAATATGGGGCGGCCTAGTCGTTGACGACGAGTCCACACCCTCGATTGGCTGTCACACTTGTCAGCCACATGTACATAATTTATCTAATAATTCCGCTATAATTCAGATTATAATCCCTGTCGAACGGGGCCTTATATCCTTCGGGAAGAGTACGCCCTTGTCAGCTCTGCCTTCTGGTCTGTCCGCTCAAGCGCAAGTGTTCTTTCAAGCGTCACGCCTTGGCGCCCATTGATTCTGACTCCTTTGTGAGTGTCATTCCCTTCAGTCAGACCCAGCCGAATCATTGGAACCGCTTCTCCCGCTACGCTCACCGCGTTCGGAGTCCCAGCTCCAATAATTTCGGATCCACTTCCTCTCGGAAGCTATCAAGCGCACATGTCCCGACCCGCACATCTTACACTCGACTGGGTCTGGTCGGGCTTCCTCCATGAGGGCATGCGTCTGTCTGTAGCAAGATTGATCTCCGTTTGCTCGAGGTATGTTAGTTCGAATTATATATACTACACAAGCCGCCTAGTAGTAGTCCGACTTGGTCAGCACCAACCTGAATGTCCAAAAGCAATACACTAAAAAAAAGCTAAGATACTATGTCATGAGATTCGTGAACGTCCCATTCGCTCCCATTCAGTCGGCCGCCTCAGGCTTGTCCAAGCCTGGATGCTGCGTCCGCGGACTCCTCTTCAGCCAATGTATCGTCGACGGACCGCCACCGAAAGTCACACCGATACTGGGTTCACCCACCGCACTAGTCTGCGCAAGTGGGCTAGATCTCTTGGGCTGGGCCGCGACAGCGGGAGGAGTGAGCACGGGCCCCGTTTGGGACGTGACAGATCCATCCCGGCTATGGGTGTACGACGACATCGCCGAGTCAGTGCTACTCTGGGTGTCGCGGTGTGAAGGGGGGAGGGCATCCTCTCTCATGAGGGCTGACTGTGATCCGGAAGGAGAGTGCGTTTGCGGTTCGCCAGTCGACGCTGGGACGGGCATATCCGTGTGCCCGCCACCCTGCCTGATTTGCTCGTTAGTAGACCCCATGATATCGTCGACGATCCGGCCCAGATCCACATGGCTGTTCGCCTTGACCAGCGGATCCACGAGTCTACTCTCCTCTCCTGGCGGAGGCCAGACTCCCTCGTGGAATATCGAGCCTGTTTCTGAGCCCCTGGCACGAAGAAGGTGAGGTACCGCGGCAGAATTTTGGGTGTTACTTGTGTACTGGGACGCAATAGAGGCATTCAGGGAGCGTGTACTTGTATTGCGCGCACTAAACGGTAAGTGAAAAGGCGTCGCTCCTCTCCACGAACCCGAGGCAGAATCATCGCGATAGTGCCTCGACCAGTTGTCTCCCATGTCCATGTCCTCTCCATCCAAGAGTCGAGCGCGAGCTTGTGCGGTTTGCTGTCCCTCCGTCATTGTCTCGATGTACGCAGTTAGTTTCCTCCGTTGGAAACGCTTGTAGCCGAAGAAGAGCGACATTAGAATTACAAAAAGGACCACGACACTGACAACCGATGATGCTATTATTGCAGAGCGGCGGGAGGTGGAAGAATCTGTGTTAGTGGATAGTGCGGTAGGAACCGAAGTGGAGCTCTGTATTTGCGAGCGCGTGGCTCAGATCGGATGTGTGAGAGGAGGGTAAGGGAAAGTACTTACGGTGCTAGACTGGTCATTGACGGTTAGAAGAGCCGTGGATGTGGAGGCATTCAGGGCCGGCGACGGAGTGGTCGTGGAAATGGTCGTCAGGGTTGGGGAGGGTGTGGGTGATGTCCGGGATGACGAGGGGGTGCTTTCAGAGCTTGATGGAGGACTCGAAGGTTCTACTGAACTGCTTGAACTGGGACTACTGGGACTGGCACTTGAGCTGGAAGGTGACACTGTAATGAGCGAGACGTCCACTGACATGCTGCTGAGTCAATACTCACCTGGGTTGTGAAGTCGCCGGGGTGGTGGGGGAAGCGCTCGATTGTGTTGGAGAGGCGGGAGATGGTGCGGACTCGGAGACGGCGTTGCTACTCGTGGTAGGCCCAGAACTTGATAAGTCGGACGAGGGTGTAGAAGAAATGCCATCGTTGCTGGAGGTCGTCCCGGTCGTCCCTGGTACGGTCTGCACCATAACATTCAAGTTAAGTTAATGATCGCGTCAAATATGGCAGACTCGGATCAAGTACGTGCCAGGGTGTCAAACGTCGCTGAAGCAGTCGACGACGCCATTAATATTTGGAACTCGGATAGATTTCGTAAAATCTTAGCCTGGATAATGTACAGAAAATCGAATATGCTGGTCGTGTCTTTTTGCGGGCAGCCGATGCCGATGATGCGGAGACATTGTCGAAAACACTGCCACGGTCTCGAGAGAAAGTCTCGGCTTTGTCCGACAAGGGACTAGGGAAACTCATGTCACGGCGCGATACGAACATCAGCGTCGTTTTTGCAAAGGAATGTCACGGGCATTCAAGACCGCATAGTATTATTTTTTTGTTAGCTCGAAAAAGATTTCTGGCGTATATATTCACCCTGAAAATCAGACTTTTCACGGATCCCTAACGACGTCTGGGTAAGCCAGCGACTCGGAAGTGGAATGTCAACGGTTCAGGCAGCTTGGGCGCTGTCAGGCAGGCACTTGTATCAGGGTGTGGTGGGGGGTTGGCTGTCGTTCTCCTATGAAAAGGTATTCATTCAAATATCTAGTCTTCGATTGCGATTAGTGCAAGGTGTGAGACGAACGCGTGTAAGCAGAGGCTGTGTTTCATCAACAGATCCATCAAGATAGTAGTGCGTTGAGAGATGTCCTGGGTCTAAACCGAACACGGATTCGCTGGAGAGGTTCAGCAGGAACGGAACGACGGCTGTCGTTCCCCCGTTAATTGGTGAGGAGTGGAGCCATCCCCGGGGTTGTATTCCAATTTTTGGTCTTTTGTTGCAAGGAAAGGAATCGATCAGACTCGTGATGGAAGGAATGAACGGCGCGCCTGAGTCCCGTTCTTCGGTGGAGGAACATTGACGCGTCTACTGTCAAATACCAAACGCCACTACCGTGACCGCGCCACCCGGTCGCGTTGATTGTCTCGCACCTCCACCTCGATAGCCTGGTGGCTTGTTGAGATCCACTTCAACTGGCCAAACTTGCGCCTGGCCGGACTTCTCTTGGTCCTTCATACTTGAAAAGGGAAATGAAATAACGGGTTGAACGTTGAACATTGCTGTTCGCCTCTGCGGCAACGTGTATGCGTCAGACGAATAGTGGTGATAGGTCGACACCTGTGTCAAGTTGCCACTGGGATCTTGGGCATGAGTATGAGTTAGCAACTGCTACGGGCAGAATCGCACACCGCTAACTTGAAAGAACAGAGTCGTCGGAGACTGTCGCCAACCTCAATAGACGATATCCGAAGTTACATATTGACAGCAAATTTAAGCACGGTGTTCAAGTCCTATGCGGATTCCAATGTCAGACTCGGAAGGGTTTATTTCACTCCCCTCCTAACCAGAAGCTCGTCACTGGTGGGTGCTAATCATAGATTGAAGCTGCTCGGGCATCCAAACCTTGATATCGAATCGCGGCCGACTGATTTCAACCTCGTGAACGATGAACGCAGTTGGTAGGAGGGTCAAATCGCCATGGCAGTCTCAGGCTATATGAACTTGAATGATAGGCCTCATATATTTCCAGAGTTCACCGTGACTACTAGTCTCCCACTAATCCAGAAAGCTCCGGATTCCGCGATTCCGACACAGACTGGAAGTTGTATATTGAATGTAGCGGGAGAAGAAGAGTGTCGGGGAGTTGCAGGAGGTAGCTGCGTAGGGTAGCAAGCTGGGCATCACTCATGCCGGCTCCAGGAATTTGAAAAAGACACCTGTGGCTGTGCATGCCTAGTGCCCTGAGCTGCCCGGTGTGATACATACTTAAGACTTAGTGCCCATAGCTACCTAGTATGATTACAGAAAAGGTACACGATGCACGCGCACTTGGGGAGTACATTTTGTACACATCTGTATGCGTTCAAATAAAATTCTGAGCTAATTTACCCTATTTGACATGGGCTTTGGGGCCTATTGTGAACTTGACGCTAATTTACAAGGGCTAATTAGCCGTCAGCTAATTAACCCGAGCTATTTCCCCGAGCACTACTCCTGGGGCGGACTCATCCAAATTTTAATACTACTGTAACATGTACTATACATGGGCCTTGATCTAGTGTAAAAAGTACCACTGCCGCTGTTTTGGAGTTTGTGGCCTTTAATGACATCGGTGTTCAGGCACATATGAGAGGGCGGAAAGAGACTTCTGGACGAAGCTGAAAACAACAGACAAGACATAAAGGGACTATACATATAACAATATAACGCACGTACAGGATCCGTGTTCATGCCCATAAGTCTGGAATATCTCTTCGAGAGCTTCCTGTGAGCCAAACCACACAAACCCTCTCAGTATACTCCAAGCCTGTACTGGCATTGATGAACGCAATATAGAAAACGCACGATAATATTATTCAAACTGATGAACTGCTGAAGGGAATACAATGGCAGCGCGGGGGGTAGTGCGGCCCGCTTGTAAGCTAAAGTGACGTTCAGCGGCCAGAGTGTGCACGCGGTAGCCTGATTTAATTTTCTAATTGTCGTTCAACACTCCCCCTATCCACACACTATAATCGGGAAGCTATTTATGTGATAATTGGGTCAGCTAGAGGGTATTTTAGAGGGCATCTGGATGTCCGGACTGGGGCGGAGCGGAATCGCCATTATCGGAACGTCCTCCCGATATTCGTAGCGTGAGCCGATACTGAAGAGGGACCGTAGGGCCGTTGTCACACGGCGACGCTGGTGATTCAAGTATCTCAACTATACCCTGGACGCCCATAGATGACTCCCCACGACTAGCTTGAGCAGAATGGCAACTCCCCACAAAGTCTTACTGTTAACGAACTGCGAATACGGTCAGGCGAACATCATACTCGCCGCAGCATACGAACTCTCACTGCGACCTAACGTCATCGTGCACGTTTCGTCTTTCCCCGTCCTAGAAAAGCGTGTTGCCTGGCTTCAGGAAAGCCTGCGAGCGGCGGGTAGCACCTCTTCCGTCGTTTTTCATCCCATTTCTGGTCCCTCCATGGAGGAACGTTCAGAACGAAACCCAACTACGTTTGATACTGCGGCTCACGCCCCAGGCGTCAATGGCGCGGTGCTCAGCTACAGAAATTTGATGGATATCGCCGTCCCATGGCACGGAATGGATTATATAGAATCGTGTCAAAGTTGCATAGAGATCATCAAAAAAGTTGACCCGAAAGCGATCGTAGTCGACAGCTCTCTCGGCCAGGCCATCGACGCGTGCAGGTCCCTGTCGCGCAAGTACATTGTGATGTCCCCAAATACATTCCGGGAGCTTGGGATTTCCATCCATCAGCCAAGGTTGGCTATGTTCTGGAAATATCCCGCGTGAGTGTCTGTTTCCAGATTGACTCGGATTCATTGAAATTGACGTACGTGTCAGGGTCTCCTCGGGTTTCCCCTACCCTGTGCCTTGGTCCTGTATTCCGGCAAATATTTACCTAGTCTGTCGATTGATCTACTATTTCCGCTTTTCACCCCGCCTGAAACAGCTCGATGTCTATCGCAAGGAATTCGGCCTGCTTGGCAATATACCATTTACGGACCCATACCACTCTGACATTCAATACCTGTGTCCCGCGATACCAAGTACCGATTTCCCTTGTGTCATCCCGGAGAACATCACTCCGTGCGGTCCAATAATGCTTCCAACTATGCCCATTGGCGAGGACGACCCGCTGCTGGCATGGCTCGAAAATGGCCCGACGGTCATGGTGAACCTTGGCACGCATGCTGTGGCTAATGAGAAGTTTGCTTCCGAATTGGCGTGCGGGCTACGGGTGCTCCTTGACCGCGAGAAAGAGATTCAAATCTTGTGGAAAGTGAAAGGGGCCGACGATATACAGACCGTTATCACTGACATACTAGGACATGCAATAGACGGCAGGCGAGTGAAGGTCGTGGATTGGCTTGATATAGAACCGCTGGCGGTTCTGCGCCATCACAATACCGTGTGTTCGGTCCATCACGGAGGCGCCAATTCGTTCCTTGAGGCCGTTGCGTGAGTGATTCTGCGTCCGCCACGACTGACATCTTCCTGAAACTCTTTGGATCGCAGCAACGGTATTCCTCAAATAATTCTGGCGCAATGGTATGACACTTACGAATATGCTGCGCGCATCGAGTGGCTGGGAATTGGTATTTATGGCAATCGGCGTGTCGCACCGGTGGTAGATGGGGAAGAGTTTGGGCAAGCACTGACGAGGATTATTGGAACTGGCCAGGAGGCCGAGGGTTTCCGAGCAGCTGCGAAAGCTCTAGAGGGAGAGTGTCAGAAGTATGGGGGTCGGGTATTGGCCTGCGAGAGAATACTCCAGTTGGCTCACTATACCGAATAGACTGTCTGTTCTGCAGACGAGTACCCAGTATGCTGATCCACCGGACGTGTTCTCGACAATCAGACCCAATGCCCTTGAGTGTCAAGAACGAGCCTTTAGGCGGAGCTCTCGAGGCAAAATTCCGGTACGTGGGGCTGGTGGTCAAGTGTGCCCATATCTGGTGGTTTATGGCAGACAGTCCTTATCGTTCCTATCATGGCAACCTGAAGCACCAAAGTGTACATGTGTCGAAATTCAGCCTCGTCAACTCAATAATTCAACGAAGCAAATTCTGTACTTTCACTGGCAATCGCCAGTGAAAAGTGACTGGAGCGGGTGCTTCGATTGCTAGAAAACATATCAAGCACGTAACCCACCAGCGGGTCTGCTTGGCCGATTGTTTTTTAAGGAAATGAAAAGTTTGAGAGACGTATGCCTGACCGAAGTCTCCTCTGCCGGATTTCCATAACATCTCACGTAATGGGTACGTCGTATATTCAGAGCATTCCTCCGGCTCAGTTTTCTTTTTCAAAAGAGATAACACACGCACTACAATGGTCTCCGTCAATAATAGAACATCTTATAAAGGAATCCACAAATAGACCTCGAACTCACTGCCCTGAGGCTCCCTCACGGTTGATGTCAACACTTTTCTCACCTGATTGTGGTGCAACGGCGTCAAGGACGATGGGTATGTTTCCGACGACTGACGCAGCATTCATATTCCGAGTAACGGTACAATCCTCCCCGAGTCCTAGGGCGGACAGTGAAACACGGGCCCAAAAAATAAACGAACGAGAACTTGCAAGTTATAACCTGCCTAGGATGATTGCGTGCCGCCTTGCCTCCGCTGCGGCCAGGCGTTCGCGTTGCTTCCCAGCGTGTAAGATAATAGTCTGTCGGCCCGGGCCAGTCCGTTCTTCAGATCTCAGCCGTAACCATGCCACCTCAGGCCGCGTCCTGTCGACTGCCAGTGGGTACGCACTTTGAACTTGGCGAGAGAAGCGCCTTCAACAACGTTGTACTACATAAACACTCGCTATCAATACAGGCCTGGTGACAGTAGTTGCAGTCGAAGGACTTCAGCCCCGGGCGGGTCGAAGTCCTGCACGGCGTTGGGCACGTGATTCTCTGATATACTGAGGACCATCTACTCGGAATTGTGAGTTAACTCGAGTATTCTCTCGCAGGCCAATACCCGACCCCCATACTTCTGACACTCTCCCTCTAGAGCTTTCGCAGCTGCTCGGAAACCCTTGGCCTCCTGGCCAGTTCCAATAATCCTCGTCAGTGCTTGCCCAAACTCTTCCCCATCTACCACCGGTGCGACACGCCGATTGCCATAAATACCAATTCCCAGCCACTCGATGCGCGCAGCATATTCGTAAGTGTCATACCATTGCGCCAGAATTATTTGAGGAATACCGTTGCTGCGATTCAAATAGTTTCAGGAAGATGTCAGTCGTGGCGGACGCAGAATCACTCACGCAACGGCCTCAAAGAACGAATTGGCGCCTCCGTGATGGACCGAACACACGGTATTGTGATGGCGCAGAACCGCCAGCGGTTCTATATCAAGCCAATCCACGACCTTCACTCGCCCGCCGTCTATTGCATGTCCTAGTATGTCAGTGATAACGGTCTGTATATCGTCGGCCCCTTTCACTTTCCATAAGATCTGTATATCCTTCTCACGGTCAAGGAGTACCCGTAGCCCGCGTGCCAATTCGGAAGCAAACTTCTCATTAGCCACAGTATGTGTGCCAAGGTTCACCATGACCGTCGGGCCATTTTCGAGCCATGCCGGCAGCGGGTCGTCCTCGCCAATGGGCATAGTTGGAAGCACTATTGGACCGCACGGAGTGATGTTCTCCGGGATGACGCAAGGGAAATCGGTACTTGGTATCGCGGGACACAGGTATTGAATGTCAGAGTGGTATGGGTCCGTAAATGGTATATTGCCAAGCAGACCGAATTCCTTGCGATAGACATCGAGCTGTTTCAGGCGGGGTGAAAAGCGGAAATAGTAGATCAATCGACAGATTAGGTAAATATTTGCCGGAATACAGGACCAAGGCAC
>QLPF01000611.1:0-10623 GCA_003314045.1 Hygrophorus pudorinus
TCTAGTCTTGTATCTTCATAGGAAGGCCAGTACTTAATTGTATTTGGTGTCGCCCTGACAGTATGCGTTTTCGAGGATCTCCTCGATGGGTTTGTTGTCTTGGAAGACAGAGAGAGCATTAAGCTCCTCAATGGATGCGGCGGCACAAATGTATTTTGCCATCATAGGCTTGACGCCGCGTTTAGGCCGTTTGCCATATTTTTTAATAGGCTCAGCGCGCCGTTTCTCGACGCAAGCTGGAGGAGGAGCTAGCATAGAGGCTAGCGATACCGTAGGGCCAGTAGCAGATGCTGATGGGGCAGGGATGGTAGTGGTAGAATCCACAGGTGAAGTGGGTCTGCCAGTTTCGGCATGCGCAAGGATGGCGTGTTCTGTGTAGCCACGGAACATGGCCTCATAGACAGTAATGTCTACCCCACATTGGTAATAGTGGGTGGCAATGATGGCTTCATCGAAAGGTTTGTCGTTGTGGAAGTGACGAGTGTCCCAGAATCAGGGAATGGTATTCGGGGCGACCAAGCCCAAGTATTGGCTGTTGCCAAGTATTTCAAGAGCTTTAAGCTTGAATGCCCTGCGAGCAGAGCCCATGGGCACGCCATCCCGAAGGAATTGCCACACAGCTAGGTCGTCTGATCGATATCAGTTTTTGTCATCACGACAAATTGCCTTAGGCACGTCGTTATGGTTTATGACCAGTTTATCAACTGGGTATTGGGCTTGTTGGCCCGCAGGTGGTAGTACTTTGGCTTGTAATGCCAGGGTTATTATCACTCGTTGAGTGAGCAACAGTTGGTCAAACAGAATTTTATATGCCTCTTTGGCGAGCACCCTGAAAGAGGGGTGAGATGGACCAATGGCTGGAGGTTGGGCTGAAGAGCATTTCTTTGTGGGAAAGAGCTCTGGGCCTTTTATGGTTCTCCATAAGGAGTCGGGGTATAACGACGGGTTACCGCCTGCTCCTAGGGCTACTGGGATGCCCTCTCAGAATAGCCTCATAGGCATGGGTGGCCCAATGACCAATGATGGTTTAACCTTCACTTTGAAGGAGTTAATTTGCTGCTAGGCAAAGGCTTCGTCTCCCTAACAGGACCAGCCAGTTTAGGAGGAACTATGAACCGAGCAAGGTTCGCAGTCTGAGCGTAAGATGGCCCAGCTGTAGGCTGCATGACAACCAGCAGGGGACCGGGTTGAAATTGCTCTAGGGAGTGAGCAATCACTGTGTCGTACTCTAAAGTGTACAGCTGATCAATGGTCATGCCCTCATCGGGCTCATCGTCAATGCAAGGATAAACCGCAGGGGGAGTGGGCACAACGGTATCGGACTGGGCATAGTCCTTTAATTTACCCTTGGTTGGGGTAGGAGGTTGGACCTCAATGCAAGCTTGCAACGAGGGTCGGGTTGCACCCTGAGCCTGTGAAGGCACGGTGTTGGCCTGAGCCAATAGCTGTTTTTCCAAACTGGCTATTTTATCTTTGCGCCTTCGCTCTTCGTCATACATATCATCGACTTGATTGCGCAGTTGCACATTGTCTTTGTGTGCATCTGCGCAGCCGCAATCATAGCCTTGTTCCCAAACGGTCTGTTGGAGCTGCTGGTGCCAATAGGCACATTGCTTTTCATATAGGGCTTCAGTAGCCCTATTATCATGTTGTGCCACCAGGTGGGTGACATAGTTGATGCACAAGTTGCATCATTTAGGGTGCACTAGCGTGTGCAGCGTAGGATCCACCTCCATAGGAGGCAGAACACAAGCAGTTAAGCTCGTGATCGTGGGGGTTTCTTTGCGTCTATGATGCAAAGAGCATGTGTGATGTCCCAAAGGACTGGAAACTTTGGCTGTGAGGCCTTTTTCCTTGCCGTGTGAGCAGGAACGGGACTGGGAGCTCGACCCACAACTGGGTGATCGGCAGGGGCTACAGTAGGACATGTAGATGTTAAGAGGCTTGAAGCGGAGCTGCAATCAACTTTTTATACCTGTGTGCATCGGAGTTTGAATGCCACATTTCTGCATTTGGTGGGTATTTGCCACATTGCCGTACTTAGTAGGTATTTGCCACACTGCCGTATTTGGTATTTGCTCAGTCGCAACTTGTCACACTCTCAGAGTGTTTGGTCCGGGGTAACTCCCATGGTAACAATACTCCATGGAGTTCGAGGTATCGGTCAAGAGCCGATAGTTTAGCTATACTAGCTAGGGGTTCCCAGGTGTAATCGCCATAGGCCCATCTAATCTTAAACGATAATTTGGGGGACCATTTATGGTCAACTATTTCGTCTATGACCCATTCATGGTCCGGGTCTGCGCCGAAGTCGTAAAACACATCAGCCTCCCTTTTAGGGAACAAATCGTCATGATTAGGTTGATGGGGCCTTAACATGCTTACATGGAACATCAGGTAGACGTGTCATATACAGAGTTCATCCGGTAGTTCTATTGTATAGGTAGAGTTTGTAGGGTTGCTATTAAGCACCGTATATGGCCCGATAAACTTGGGCAATAACTTTCTAACTCTGCCTTTCGGCAAGTTCAAGTTCTTAGTTGAAAGGTAGGCTTTACCGCCTATAGGGATGATAGGGTCGTCCCTTCTATGTGCATTAGCATGATAAGTCTGAGTTATGCGGCTAGCTATTATAGCATCGTGAGCCACCTCAAGGTTCTGTACTGCTTGTTCAGTGAATTGTTTAACGCCTTTGTAGGGCATATCCAATATTGGATTGTTAAGCATAGTTGGCATCCAGCTGCCATTTAACTCGAAGGGCGCAGAGCTCGATGAGCTATTCACCGTAGAGTTGAACGCAAACTCTATGGATGGCAATTTGTCATTCCAATCGGTTTGGTTATCGTTTATGAAGGTGCAGAGTGCCTGATTAACTGAACGCATTGAACGTTCCGTAGCACCATCCGTTTGAGGATGAAATGCTGTAGACATTAACAGTTTTCCACCGGTGATGCGGTGTAATTCTTTCCAAAATTTGGAAGTAAACTTTGAATCTCTGTCAGAGACTATCGATTCTGGTAATCCGTGTAAACGGACTATTTCTCTATAGTAGAGCTCAGCTACTTCCGTAGCTTTTACTGTGATAATGGTAGCTATCAAATGTAGTGTGGAAGTTAATCGGCATATGACTACCATTATGTAGTCATATCTGTTGCTTTCGGGGAGCGGTCCCATAAAGTCAATGCCTACTGAGGCCCATGGCCAATTAGGAATCGGTAGACTATGTAACAGTCCCGCTGGGCGCTGATTACTTGTCTTTATCATTTGGCATTTGCCACATGATTCACAAAACGCAATCGTATTGCACGTAATTTTGGGCCACCAGTACCAATTTCTAAGGTACTTTAGGGTCTTATCGTGGCCAATATGGCCTAATACGCTGTGAGCATTATCGATTATTACTTCTGGGATCCTCTTCCCTCTCCATAATGCGTCTGGAACGCACAATACTGTTTTATTTTCACGACTTGTCATGTATAATTTTTGGCCGTCAAGCCAATAGCTTGCGTATTGTGGGGGAGTCACTATTATTTTGTTGAGGGTACTATCCTCTTGATAATATTGGCCTAATTGAGCCATTAATTTGCTTGATGATTCCAAGTGAATTGGTACCGTTTCAACGGGTTGAATAGAAGGTTTAGCTATCACCTTTCCTCGTGCTGCCACGATGATTGGCTTGGGGAAATCTGACCTTAATTCAAGTTTACGGTTTTCCATTGTGAAGTCCCCGCTAGGGTCTATTTGAGTGTCTATATTGACATATTCACTCAGCAAGTGTAATTCTGATGATTCATCGGTGATGAAATACCGGGATAATGAGTCCACTACCTTATTCAAGGTTCCCTTTGTGTAAATCAAGTCATATTCAAAGCGGGATAGGAATTCCCACCACTGTGTCTGTCTATCAGACATGTGTATCTTCGACTTGAAGAAGGTCAATGCCTTATGGTCGGTTACAATGATAAATTGTCGTCCAATGAGCTTGTCGTCCTATTTGACTAAAGCCTCTAATATGGCTATCAATTCGTGTTCCCACATATGATAATTACACTGAGCTGGTGTAAAATTCTTGGATAAGAATCCAGCTGGATGCGCTTTGCACCATTCCGGTCCTTGACTGTAAAATGCTCCAATGGCCCTTGCAGAGGCATCGCATATGACCCAAATAGGGTCAGCATTTTGCGTATCCACCGGTTTTAATATCGGTGTATTACAAGTAATGATTTTAATCATTTCGAAACACTTTTCGTGTAATGGGGCCCATATGAAGGGCCGGTGATTGTGGGTCATGCCCGATAAAGGGCTGGTATAGGCCAATATGTCAGGCATATACTGAGCTAAGTATTGTACTAGCTCTAGAAAACGCTGTATGTCATTGTAATCTCTTGGCCTATGCTATTTGCGAATGCGCTTGAGTTTGTCTTCATCAGGCAGTATGCCCTCATTGGTAATTATGTGACCTAAACAATCCATTCGCGTGGAATACAAGTCCACTTTTTTAGCACTTAGAAATAAGTGACTTTCGCACAGCTTGTCGAAGACGAGCTGTAGATGACGCTCATGATTCTCTAAGCTATCAGAGAATATGAAGATATCATCAAGATATACATGGACAAATTGTCCTATATATTCACGGAATATATATGTCATTAAACGTTGAAATGTAGAAGGCATGTTACAATCGCCTTGTTGAACCACATAGCTCACAAATGTACCAAAGATGGTAGCAAATGCCGTTTTAGGCACATCTGACTCTCTGATATGTACTTGTTCATATGCATCAGACATGTCTAGTTTGGTGTGGTACATACCGCATGCTACATCATGACGGATACTGGCTTGATCTGGGAAAGGCGTAACATCCTTTACAGTGTTTTCATTGCACTTGCACGCATCTACTACGGTTCTTAACTGTCGGTCTTTCTTATAGATGCATAATAGTGGTGCTGCACTATCTGTAGTGGTTCGCTTCCACCAACCAGCCTATTCATACCGGGGTACTTTTTCAACTAGCTCGGGACGGAGTACATCCTGACATCTTGGCATGTGGTAGGAAGGCTTATAGCTTTTGTCAATGAAGTTTATTTCATGTGAAATTTCCTGTATAGGAGGCATTTCTAGAGGCACTGGGACCATTAGGTCTTTTATGCTCTCTGTCCAATCTTGGATTAGCTTTGTATGAGTTTTCATGTCTATTAACGGCTGTCTGCCGGTATGCTTATGGTGAACTTGTGTGTTCACTTGTTCACTCAGCAATTTGCTATGATCTGCCATTGGCTTTTCATCATGACCTTCAAGTCACTTCAGCTTTGGATCCTTGCTGGGTCCTGCTACCGCATTGCAGTGAAGTTTAGCCAGCATAGCTGTAGGCTGTTTAGTCTCTTTTATTGGGATTTCCAGGCCAGCTTGCATTTCTTTCTCTTTGCCTTTGCCGGCAATATTATTTTTTATAGCTTTTTGGGCTATGACTGTGTTGACGGTTCTTTTTATTGTAGAAGCTGTATTGGCTTCTACTTTCATGCCCACCATTGGTGGTTTATATAGCTGTAATAGCTTCTTCCCCCCTTTTGGAGAACCAAAGTCGCCTGTATGCTCAACATGGCGTTCACCATTTATATAAACGCTGCACGTTTTTCTTCTCTGAAGTCAAGCACGACCTTATGGTTGCGCATAAATCCTGATCCTAGTATGATATCATACTGGTCTAGGTTAGCTACATCTATGTAGTGTTCAGAATTGAACTTGCCTAGTTCTAACTTAGCTCTATAGCCATAGTTAATTCGAGAGCAACTGCCTCGGGTTGCCATTTGCAGACCTACTGGGTTTTCCAGTTCAAAGGGTATTTCACCCACAGCGGCTAGATAGTCCAGGGATACCATGTCAGTGGTACAGCCAGTGTCTATCGGGACATGCGCTTTATATCCATTGATATAAATATATCCGCTGAGCGAGAGCGGTTTCTCAAAGGCTCTTTCTGGCTGTTCGCCAGGTAACGACTTGCGCGATGCTCGCGTCCTATACACCGTAAGTGGTGCTTCAGACAGCATAGTTGCTGCACGTGCATGTGCCTCATGTTGAGGTTCAAGTGGTATTACCACTGACACATATGAGGATACATGGTGTTCCTCTTCATCGGGTTGATAGCCCATGTTATTTGGACTATATTCGTCAGAGCTATCACCCGTGTATTCGTTCATGCTTTCAGCATGTTCGTGACCATTTAATTGGTCGGGGTCGATTTCATGGACTTCCATGTTCTCTTCCGAGTACAACTCGGGATTGTATTGATCACCTTCAGAGGAATTACCCAAAGTCGGGTCTTCTTCTTCATTGTTCTCAATGACTTGAGCTACTGCTGCTCTAGGCTGTGCCGGGTGAGGGCAGTTAGGGACTATATGTCCAAGACCGTTACAGCGGTAACACCTCAAGTTTGACTTGTCAGTCAGCTTAGGCTTTGCGGTTTGAGCCTGGGTGTTCCCAGATGCAGCTGCATGCTGTTGATTAGACCGATTAGGTCCCTTATTAAATGATGTTGAACCATCTGTTGTTTTATTATTGAAGGGCCGAGTATTCGGCTTCTTCGTAAATCTATTGGATTTATAAGATAGCTTTTGAGGCTGATATTTTGCTATAGTAGCCATGAGGTTACTGTTGTTAGTCGAGGTTTTACCTGTATTATTAGAGCTTGCACTCGATTTTCCTTGGCTTGCATAAGACCGAGCTTCCTCTATCTGCTGTGCGACCCTTAACAGGTCATCTATAGTAGATTGTTCGGCTGTATAGCCATTTTCTAATATCCTGTTGGATATGTGGTCATTTAGACTGACTAGGAATCACCTTCTAATGCGATATTTATCTGGTAATTCTACCATGCATTGGGCAAATGCCTGTAAAGAATTGTAGAATTCTATTACAGTAGATTTGTTCTGCATTAATGTATCGAACTTGTCTGCAGCATCCTGACTAGAGGATTGATGAACAAAACATTCTTTTAACACTCGTACTACATTGTCAAACATCCATATGTCGGCATCAACATCATTTGTATCAATGGTTTGTTCAAACCATTCTATTGCCACACCCGTGAGGGTAGTACCAAGTAAGTTTACCCTCAATTGGTCGGTATCTGCAGTTAGCAGCTGGTATATCTTGAAATGCCTCAGTAGGGCTGCGAGATATTTTTCAAACTCGGCTTGAGTGGTTTCGCCCTTATAAGAGGGTAATGATAGCTTTAAACCTATTTTGCTCACTTGTACTGAGCAAGGGGTTTCATTGTATGTGGCATCATATGCTGCATGTATCATAGCAATCACTCACTCTGATGTCACGTTAACGACAACTGTGCTTGGCTTAGCATTACGGTCAAGACCGTGCATGCTTATACCGGCAGTGGTATCTGCCAAATTGGCAGCAAAAGTTACCAATGACTTACGAGGTCCTTGACTTCATGGAAATCCTTCATTGGAACTGTTCTGTGATACCCTGTTATGGGGAATATTAGCGCGGCTTGCGCTCATGGAAGCAGTAGTGCTCCTAAAGTTCAGTTTGGTTCAGTTTGAGACACTTTTTGTCAAACCCCAAACTGAACTTGGAGTTCAGTTCAGCCAAAATGCTGAACCAAACCTTGGAGTTTGGTTTTAAGTGGTTTGGTTTGGGTTTCAAACCTTGAACTCTTACTATATATAGTAATTGGTTCAGTTTCAAAGAGGTTTTGGCTGAACTTTAGGGCGGAGGTGGATGTGGTTGGCGAGGAGGGGGCGAGACGGCTCCCTTATGTTGGTTTTCGAGAGGGCGGTGGTGGGTGGCCAGTGGTGGTGAGTTGTGGCCAGTTACGTGTCCCTCTCGCGTTGGGTGCGAGAGGGCGGAGGTGGTGGTCAGCCCGTGGTGGCCCGTGGTGGTGGGTTGTGGCTGGTGATGTGGCCCTCTTGCGTCGGGTGCAAGAGGGAGAGTGGCTGGTGGTGGGGCCGCGTCACGACCGGCCCGCGCTTGCGCGAGCGAGAGGGTGTGGGTGGGCAAGAAGTGGTGGGTTATCAGTAAACATTTAGGTATCATTATATACATCACTTACCTGTTGTGCCCGTGGTGACCGCTTTCTCTAGCAGTTGGTGGAGTCTTGAGGTTGGTGGCTGAGTTTGAAGTTAGTGGCTGAGGCTGCGAAAAGCAGACCCCGTGGCTTGAACAAAATACAAAACCGACTTTGAATGCCAGAAGATTACATTATGACTAGTAATTCAAAGTAGAATATCTTCCTAATTTAAGTACTAGCATTTATCAACCAAGACTGAACACTATTTTGGCCTTAGCCAAGCCAAAACCCGCCAGCTTACCCACAAACCTGCCACAAACCCGCCGAAAGACCCGCAACCCGTGCCACAGGTACCACCCGCCGCGGGTACAGGTGCAGGTTGACTCCCAGACACCCACGGGAGTACCCGTGTTACAGCCTAGTTCTCATTGATGCCTTGATAACTCGATGACACCATGGTCGCTGGTGTAGTGTTCCCAAAGTTCAGTTTCGTCTGGTTTTGGTCTTTTTCTTGAAACCCCAAACCAAACTTTGGAGTTTGGTTCAGCCAAAATTCAAACCAAACCTTGGAGTTTGGCTCCAAAGCAGTTCGGTTCAGGTTTCAAACCTGAACTCTTACCATATATGGTAATTGGTTTGGTTCCCAAGGAGTTTTTGGCTGAACCAAACTCAGAGTTTGGTTTGGGTTTGAACTGAGTTTCAACAGTTTTAAACTGAACTTTGGGAACACTACGCTGGTGCTGCCTCAATAAACTCGATGACAACTTGTGGAAGGAGAATAAGAGTGTGACCATGATGGTGGTCACGTTCCAAGTTGTGGTCCACTCTGAGTCACATGATTGACAGAAATCTCAAGTGCCAAGTTTTTGGTGCTATGCCAGTGGTTGGGCCTACACCGGGTTACTGGGTAGGTGAAGAATCCACTGAAGATAGCTTCTCCGAGTACAGTTGCCGACAAGGATCAGGTCAGTCTTAGCATGATGAAGATCTGCATTCCACTGCTAAGACAACTTGAGAGAGGTGTCATGACGTGACTTTTACCCCTATCTAGTTTCCTTTTCCGAACATTATTTCATCCTATTTCGGACATTTACACAACCTTTAAACAATTGCCACATGGACATTCCCACCAATTCTTTTATTATATCTTCTTTGATCACAAGGCACAACAACTGCATTCTGCTCCGGACTCGGCCTGCCACATGGGAACTCCACCAATCTATTTCCATCTGCAACCGATCGGGTTTTGTTCTAATCCCCATTTGGACTAATGATGACAAGGCACACCATTCCCAACTCGCTTCCGGATTCTGGACCCACAAATGATCGATCACATTTCTATCGATCGATCACCAGATAAACCTGACAGCCACCAATCATTATTTCGGTTCATAGCCTTGCCCATAGCCTTTCGATCGCAAGGCTATCCTGCTATCCCGGTCCACAAACATGCACCAACCTCATGCCCGATGATCACCTTTATTTAGTATATTCCTTTCTTCACATTTCCTTTCTCTCTTGTGCTATGCACATTATCACCTGACGATTGCCTGCAAGCCTAGCGCGTCCAATTTACGTCCCAATGTAGTAATACACAGCCACCTGTACCACTTAGTATATATATTGAAATAAATGAGTAACAGACTTTCCAGTCTGTTATCTCAGGATTACCACCATATCTATGGGGCTTCCTTCTAAGATGGCTTTCTGGTGACCTCTCTCCTCTCTCTTCCCTCTTATCCTCCTCCTCTAACCTTTCGCTTCATCCTCTGGTCTTGTATCTTTACAGGATAACCGGTACTTTGTTGTATTTGGTGTCGCCCTGACAAGAGGCATCCAATACACAGGCTTTCCGTCCCATTGTGCAAGCTGGGTAGACAAAAAAATATAGACCTAATCCTTGTCGGCAACCATATCCGAGTCTCGTCCTTTTCTCATGCTGACCTCATTACTTTTCTCCCTCAGGGCTGATCTTTGCGCTGATCTTTGCGCTGCTGTCTGTTTTTTTTTCCTTGCATCATACACTGGGTTCAAGTAAGTATATATTTTCCTCCCCATATGATATCACAGTGTACAACTAACTCTGATGCTACAAAGCCACTGTGTTCGGTAGGAATTATATTAGTAGTAAACAAACTCTTGCAGGGAAAACCAAACAAGTCTCGATTACATTCAAAGTCTATGTCCGGAGATGTGATTAAAATACAGCCAACAAAGTTCTTTACCGTACAGCCTAGGGCTCCAACTGTTTCCATATATAAACTGTTTACGAGGGATTATAGGGTTTACTATATACATTTATTTACGGCTCACTGTGTAAGCACTTCGTAAAGGTTTATAAACAGTTTACAGTGGCGGGCACAGATCCTATTGGCCCATATGGCATTGTCTTCGGATTTTTCAGATTTAAGCCCCTGCCTCATCCATTACCACAAATTGTGGCAAAATTTTTCGGAGTTCAATGTGCCGACAAACTGAAATATAACTTGCCCGGAAGATTGTGCAACCGGTAAGTCCTTACACATCCCCTCAATCGAAATCTTCCTTACAATAAATGGATCGGACAGTTTGCCATCCGGCTTTGCGCTTATCTTGGT
>QLPF01000612.1:0-21646 GCA_003314045.1 Hygrophorus pudorinus
GCAGAGTCAAATGCCATCACCCACATCCTTTATTCACTCATCCTGCCATCATTCACCTACCTGGCGTGCACACCTACTGCCACTACTACCCCTCACTGACATACCATCTGGCCCTGCAAACATTTCGATACCCACCAACAGCCTTGCTTCACCTACCCAGATTCATTCACACGCCCGGTATGTACTTCTACCACAACTACTACCCTCACTGACGTCCCATCTGGCCCTGCAAGCATTTTCCTCTGCCACTCACATCCTTCATCCACCCACCCTACGTGGACTTCTACCACTGATACTACCCCTCACTGACATCTCATCCGGCCCCATGAGCATTTCAACACTCACTGACAGCCTTCTTTCACCCACCCAGAGTCATTTATGCACCTGGTATGTCCTTCTACCACTGATACTACCCCTCACTGACGTCCCATCCCGCCCTCCAAGCATTTTCCTTCTGTCACCCATATCCTTTATCCACCCACCTTACATGGACTTCTACCACTGATACTACCTCTCACTTACGTCCCATCTGGCCCTGCAAACATTTCCCTCTGCCACCCACGTCCTTCATTCACGCACCCCACATGGACTTCTACCACTGATACTACCTCTTACAGATGTCTCATCTGGCCCTGTGAGCAGTTCCATCTGCCACCCACATCCTTTATCCACCCACCCCATGTGGACTTTTACCACTGATACTACCCCTCACCTACTTCCCATCTGGCCCCACAAGCATTTCGACACTCACCTACAGCCTTTCTCCACCCACCCAGAGTCATTCACGTACCTGGTATGTACTTCTACCACAACTACTACCCCTCACTGACATTCTATCTGGCCCTGCGAGCATTTCCATCTGCCACCCACATCCTTCATTTACGCACCCCACGTGGACTTCTACCACCAACACTACCCCCCACTGACGTCTCATCCGGCCCTGTGAACATTTTGGTACTCGCCCACAGCCTTCCTCCACTCACCCAGACTCATTCACACACCCGGTATGTACTTTGATCACTATAGGCGGTAAAGCCTATCTTTCAACTAAGAACTTAAACTTGCTGAACGGCAGAGTCAGAAAGTTATTGCCCGAATTCATTGGGCCATATAAGGTGCTTAACAGCAACCCTAGATTTACCAGATGAGCTCTGTATACGACACGTCCATCCAATGTTCCACATCAGCCTATTAAGGCCTCATCAACCCAATAACGATAAATTATTTCCCAAAAGGGAAGCCACTGCATTTTACGACTTCGGCACAGACCTGGACCACGAATGGGTCGTAGATGAACTAGTTGACCATAAATGGTCTCCCAAATTATCTTTTAAGATTACATAGGCCTATGGTGATTATACCTGGGAACCTTTAGCTGCAGTAGCTAAGCTATCAGCTCTTGACCGATACCTCAAACTACATGGAGTATCATTACCACAGGAATTACCCCAGACCAAACACTCTGAGAGTGTGACAAGTCGCAGCTGAGCGAATACCAAATACAGCAGGGTGGAAAATGCCTACCAAGTATGGCAAGGTGGCAAATACCTGCCAAACACTATTCCTCAATTCTGGGAAGCTCGTCACTTCCCTAACGATAAACCTTTCGACAAAGCCGTCATTGCCACCCACTATTACAATGTGGGTTAGACACTACTGCCTATGAGGCCATGTTCTGTGGCTATGCAGAACGTGCCATCCTTGTGTGTGCTGAAACTGGCAGACCCACATCACCTGTGGATTCTACCACTACCATCCCTGCCTCATCGGCATCTGCTACCGGCCCTATGGTATCGCTAGCCTCTATGCTAGCACCGCCCCCGGCTTGCATTGAGAAACAGCGTGCTGAGCCAATTAAAAATATAGCAAGCTGCAGCTGCAGCTGGCTGATTTACCCATTATTCACCAGCCATAGCTGTGAGCTGTATACAGCTGGCTGTGGTCGTCTACAGTCGGCACGCAGCCGGTATATATCATAAAAAATATTATTTTTCTATTTAAAATATTTACTGGCCGGAGCCAGCATTTCGCTGGCTCTGTTGGCATGTATGTAGTTTATACTAATAAATTTGAATGCCCTGCGCTCTGTCGAAGAGCACGGGGGTGGGATACGTGGTAGGTGGGGCCGGGTGGGTGAAAACGAACACCCCATGCTCTGTTGAAGAGCACAGGGGTGGGATTGGTGGTGGATCACATGGGGGCCAAAGTTGAAGTCGAATGCCCCGTGCTCTGTTGAAGAGCGTGGGGGTGGGATTGGTGGTAGGTGGGTGTGGGGCCGAAGTTGAAATCGAACACCCTGTGCTCCCTTGAAGAGTGTGGGGTCGGTTCTGGTGGTGGTGGTGGGTGCTGCGTCAGACACATTGAACCACAAAGTGTACCTATATATATATACAGTACATTAAATAAATATGTAAATAAATGTTTGCTTACTTTGTTTGCCTGCGGTTACTGCTTTCTTGAGCAGTTGGTGGAGTCTTGAGGTGGGTGACTGAGTTCGAATTTGGTGGCTGAGACCCAGTGTGCACGAAAACAAACACACCCGTAGGCTGAACAAATTGTAAAAGTCAGTCCACAGCCTGAAAAATGATCTGTTAATAATTATAACTAGTATACTATGCAATATAATTAAAATACTAGTATACGTATATAAGCTGACTTAGCTGGCAGCTCGCGGCTTTGGATTTTTGACAGCCATAGCCGCGAGCCGGTGTGCAGCCTTAGCCGAGCCAGTGACCGGCTGGCTTAAAATCAGCTTGGCTCATGGCTCCCAGCCGGAGCCAGAGCAACACTAGGGAAGAGTGTAAGGAATCTATGATTCCTTGTTACTTTCATTAATTTTCTTATCCTTTTGTTTATTATTTTATTATCATTATTTACCATGGACACGTGTGCCACAATGTACACATGTACAAACAACTGTATAGTACACTGTCTGCGTCGCACACTCATTATATACTTAACTACTACAACCCTCATAAAACAGCACATACATTCATTACCCAAATATATTGATTTGGATCTGTGAATAGTGCACAGTGAGTACACAGTCTTTAAATATCTCATTTCCACTTGTACTAGGGCTTTAACTAGCCCTACACAAGTTTATAATGTGGGACTTGAGTGACAATGACAAAAATGATGAAAAAAAAGTGAGCAATATATATATATATATATATCACACACCTCCAGAGTCGTTTACAGAATGCAAACAGATCCAGAATGTGAGACATATGGGCTTGGTGAACACCCAAGTGATGAGGACATGGGACAGCAGGGTGAGTGGACCTGAGTCCAGGGCTGGGTGATAGGATGGAAGGGGACATTGATGTGGACAAGCAAGGCTAGGTGATGACAGGGACACAGACCCACAAACACAGTAAAGGGTGGGCAGCCACCAGTATTATTTTATTATAAATATGTACTACATGAGTAGGTAGTGAGAAAGCAAGCAAATGGCTTGCTCACTCACTACAATATTATAATACAGCATATCAAGATTTAGTCTGAAATTAAATAAAATTATTTCTACCTGTATTTATTTTACTTGAGCTAGAAGTATAAAATTATTGCCATTCAGAATACAATGACATTTTGAAAAAAAACAATTACTTTAGCCAGAGGGTCAGTGTGGGAATATTTCCCAAAGTGGTAGTCAGGCAAAGTGGCTGCTTCGACTTACTTATTGGTTAGTACTATGGCACATAGCGAAGATGAGGATGTGAATAACAGGTGTAAGTGCTTCCCAATCACTTTCTTACACACATTTTACAGGGGGTGAAAGCCTGCATAACGATAGCAAGGGAATATCGTTCACAGTTCAATTCACAGCGCTTCAGAAACTGGCAGCAAAAAAAAGGAAAAATGCAGCCAGTAAGCCTACCTCAAAGATTGTTTTCATCCACGAAAATATGGACTTGAGTGAAATGGTCAATGCATTTGTCGTTGAGATCAAACACAAAGACTTGTTTGAAGGTTTGGCATGGAGTCCACCACTGAGGAAGATCATATGTGCACCTTTCGACATGCTATACACTACCCCTTGCACACGATCAAAGAACATTGAGCCGGAAACTCAGAAGGACTATGCAGCGATAATAAGTGAAGCTACATTGAAAACACGGCCTACAGTTGTCCTGATTGTAATAGAAAAAAAGGTATGTATTCTACTTCGACACCTCTCTACTCCAGGTTGATTTCCACAAGGTAACGAATGGCGTAGACTCAGACATACCTTTAGGAGCCGAAGATGAGGACGGTCTTACAAGGAAGAAGGCAAAAGGTTCATCAGCAGAGGAGGTGAATCAAAGTAAGATAATCGCAAACCTTCAAACTCTTTATCAATGCGAGGATCAGAAGTGCTCCTTCGACTTCTGTTGGCCCAATGGTGGGACAATGGGTCATATTCACTTGACACATCTTCATTTGCACACCTGGTCGGCCGCTCTGGTGCGCATTTATATTTTGTCTTAATATCTCACCTCTAATAGTCTACAGGATGCCAAAGAGACCAGTGTGGATATGGAAACCCCCCCCAAACACCAAGATATTCAATGCTGCATTCACCGGCAATACCATTGACACCGCTACCCTGGCCAAACATCGCAGCATTGTGCAGCAGCCACCGCAGCCACCAATTGTGAATTTTGAAGGGCTTGTGGATGTTCTTAAACACCTCAATCTTGCTCTCCAGCAGCCACTTCCTGTTTCTAAACCTCCACACAACTGCCCTCCACCAAAGATCTCTGTTCATGTGTTTTGTGTCCAATTTGACCTATCCCCAGCAATCGAGGCGAAGCTCAGCGGAATCAATGTAACCGGCCCACATCTTCTTCGGCTGATAGATGACACTGCGTTGTGAATGGAAGGTGGATTGGATCTGGGGAACTTGCTGGTGTTCAAGATGCAGAAGAGTGCTGGATGTCTCAGTTGAGGGAGATTGTTTGAGACTTTTTTGACTCAGTAGCACATGTGTGTGTATGAATAATTCATATTGGGTTATCACATCGAGACAACACACATAGCAAAGTGGCAAAACGGGGCAAAACAGCAAAACAGTGAAAGATAGAACATGGATACAGGCCCGGGACCAAAGAACAAGCTACACATAACTGGGCGAATGAGAAGCTACATGTAACTGAGACACAATTCTACATGTAACCAGCATGCAAGCAGAATCCCCATGTTGTTTCAGGTGTGATGATATCACATGCCCTGTACATCTCATAATACAATGCAGCCTCCTTGTCCATCTTAGATGGACTAAGTCACTGGAAGGGCTGCAGGGCCAGTCAAACGCGGGAAGCAATGAGCTCCACATGACATGTAGGATCATGCTGAGATATTGGTGCCAACAATGAGATAGATGATTTAAACTGCAACATGGTGGACATGGGCGGCAAGGTGGATGTGAGGTGATGGAATGCTATGTAACTTGTTTTTTAGTGGCTGTGGCAAATTCTTCCCACACTGTACTCAAACATACCCTGGCAAGCCAAAGTTCTTCACTTCAAGTGCAAGTATTTTATCCATTCGGTCGCATTCATGTAATATCTATATTCCTACAATGAATGATTTAATACTCTCTGCATGTCAATGACCTTGGCATTGTACTGCCAAAGCTGTGTGTGCTTGCCCGTAAATTCAGCCACTCTCAAAGTGGCAGCCTGCTTCAGCAGATTCTCAACTTCCTCAACTTGCTCCACAAGTGAGGTTGGCTTCGGTTGGCTCAATCCCAAGGTGCTGCCATCTTTGCCATTGATGTCAACTCCCCTTATGTCCTTGAATGTTGGCTTCACAGGATGTCAGCAATCAATCTGTGCTATCCATTTTCATGTAGAACGATGCTCACCCTATGTAATGTTGTAAGACCATCATACACATCCCCTTACCTCTCCTCTCCACCAACATCCCTTATAGATGGGGTGCGTGATATTGCGGAGAGCACTCAGATTGCCCACAACCATGTCAATCTTGATATTCTCCAGTTTCCCACCAGAGCCATCCATTGCCTTCATGGTGTCGAACAGAACTGTCAGCACCTCAATGTTCCCCCTAAACACCCAGGTATCCCTGATTGCCGACATTGCCTTGACCTGATGACCAGATGTGTGATTATGCCGTTCACAATTCGATTTGTTGGAAAAATGTACAAGTTCCTGATTCAGCCCATATTCCCATAAACAGCATTGCTTTATGTCATCCCCATGGGGTAGATATTGAAGTGCTGATCAGATGCGAGATGCTTGAATATATACTATGGATTGGTCTGAAGACATGATGGTGGTTGAAATACAAGGTGGCTTCGTCACGTGATTCGCTTAATCCAACATTGGGTGTGGGTGGTGAAAGCCTCAGCTCAGTGAAAGATCCGCTTGAATGGCTGGCAACATCGATCTGCTCCACAATCAGGTCTGTAACTTCATCTGGGACATTACTCAGGTCCTCAATGTTCTATGTGCCGAGAGGTGATGGCTTGTTCCATCAATTGGCTTGGAATCACTTGTCTCAGGTTCTATTGAAGAATTCTGATGTGGGATTACATCAGGTAGTATGTCTCCTTCATCCACTGTGCTGCCTCAATTCCCATCCTCTCCTGCACCTTGTCTCTCATATAGTAAGCAAGACAGACCCTGTCTCCCCTGCAATCTCCGACACCATGCTGAACTATTTTCCCACTAAATCCAACCACTGTCCCAGAGTTGTAACACAGCTTCATCCCTAGTCTTGGGAATTCCATCACAGCATCCTGTTATGGCCTGATCATAGTTAGTAGGTCATACCACTGTGCTCTGGAATAGCTGTCCCAATGGAATGGAGTCTCTCTGTTGCTTAAGGCTGTCACAGCATTGAAGACTGACAGCTAGTACTCCAGCACCCAATGTAATTCCGGGTACTGCCATAGCTTTTTCACTGTCTCTCAGCCACTCTTGTACAATGCAGGATGCATCACCCTTAAGATCACGCTCATTAAAGCTAATGTCTCAAACATCACTTGCAACCATTTTGTTGCCCCTTGGTCGGGATTCCTGGGCTTCAAACTGGCTGAGATCTCCAACGGCCAATCCTGGATGTGCTGAGGCTTCATTAGTACATATTTTTACCAGCACGATGAAGCACATACCTCATGGATCTATTCAAACACCAATTACAGCAGCACTGCTCAGAACCTATGGAGGGAACAGGGAACTCGATGCAATCTATCTCCATCACACTGATCATCCCCTCTCTATCAACCTAATGACCGACTGCAAACACATTTCTCGTTGTTTAGTAGAGGCATACTGAAATCCATGTGAATCCTTCTCAGTCACCAATCACCTTCATACATACTGATCTTCATATGACGATGTGGGATGCAACACAACATCTGGGCCAGATGTTTGAGAAGTACTGGCAGAAGACCTTTTCAGTGTCTTGGAGGAAGTTGTCAGCTTTTTACAAACCAGCCAATGAGTGTGTGGCACAGCCGCCTGGATGTGTTGACCTGTTGCCAGCCTGGTTGCAACAGGCTAACCAGATATTGTGAGACTGTGTCTGTGAATGTGAGGACTTGAGGTGGATGCATGGTTTTGCTTAAGTAATTTCAGATATGGAGCTGTGGTCCAATTGGTGGTCAACAAACTGGCAATGAAAACCAGAAGTGAAGGTCAGAGCAATATTGTCATGGTCAACTTTATTAGCAAATGGAAGATTTGCCAGGCCAATCTCCCACCGAAGAAGTGGGGTATCAGCTGATCCATCTCCAATGGGATAATGCAATGTCAGCCCACCCATCTCTAATGAGAAAGTCACTTATTGGCCGATCCATCTTCAATGGAATAATGCAATGTTAGCCTACCCATCTCTAATGAGAAAGTCAAATATCGGCCCATCCATCTTCAATGGGAAAATGCAATATCAGCCCACCCATCTCTAATGAGAAAGTCACATATCAGCCCATCCAAGAGGAAGACATCATCATGAGGATTTTTGCTCTTCAACTTGTTCATTTTGAGGTTGCTGTCGAGTGTCATTGTTCTACTGTACACCCATGTATTTTTGTCATCCTGCCAGTTATCGGGGATGTTTATGCCGGGTTGAGGACATGTCGGGCAGAATAGGGCCAGAACCCTGTTGTTCTCTTCGGCACTATCATGACTCAAACCATGCCATTTCCGATACTTCAGGTCTCTCCATTGTCGGGAAACTCTCATGAGCTCCTGATATTGATCTTGCACCCAGATTTTTGTATGACCGAGACATCTAGACCAAAACATGATGTTGAACACATACCTTGATGGAATCAGGAAAGGCATTGGAGGTAATTCTTTTCAGCTTCTGGTAGAAGTTGAAAGCTGCGGTTTTGCATTTGAGATTGTCCATGTGGAAGTCATCCAGCACTTGGAAGGTAAATGCAGTCTTGATCCTTTTAAAGCTGGCAGGAAAGGGTCCCATGGTGAATAGTTGACTCTCATCTGAAGCATGGCCAGGACACTGACACCATCTGACTGGCAGATGGTGAATCCCAGAACAATCCACAATGCATGTTGACAAAATGTTTGTCAAGTCACCAAATGCCCTCAAGAGGTGTTCCTGCACTAGTTCATCACCATTCTCCCAATCCAAGTCTTCATCGTGATCATTATAGTCAACATCCATATCACCAAAGTCTTCAAGAGGATTAGGCTTAGCTTCAACTGGACAGGGTGCTCCACCATGACCTAGGTAGATCTCTACACCCACTTCACCAAGCCAGGCAGGCTTGAAGAAATGACCTGTCCATTGCTTGATGCAATGAAAAAGGTGTTTGTTGTGAGAGACTCAGCAGCAGTCTCTGCATTCTACAGGGTGACCCATACAATCCAGACACCTCCAGAGAACATCACCCATGTGACAACTCTGACAGGGATCTGTCTCTGGTGGTGTGGAAAGTGAGATCAACTCATGAAGATAAGTTGACCTCTTGGGCAACCATTCCCTCAGGATGTCATTCTTATTCTAAATGAAATTGTTTCATGAGTTACCTTGAGTTTTAAGCGCACAGAAAATGAGTAAACTCACTGAAGACTTGGGCAACTTCAAGGGTTCCATTGGAATGGGTTCCCCCATTGCATGCATGCTCCTACTGTCAGTAGAAGTGGAAGGAGTATTTGAAGAAGATATACGAGCAAGTTTAGGAGAATGTAAGGAAACCTGTCTAGTTGATACACCTCTAGTAGTAATTTTATCTACCCATGTTGTTAGGGCGACACTATAAGGTGTCCCTACAAATAGTAAGAGTAGTGAAGTTGTGTAAGAGTTGGTTCGTAAGAACCGAGGATGAGGTATAAGGTGAGAGTAGAGTGTGGTGGTGAGTTCTGAAGACTGAAGGGTATGCGCTTTAGCAGTAATCCCAAGAGATTCGAGCTGGGGTTTCCAGTTGTACTCTGGTGCTTTTATAGATGTGTATGACTAATACAAAGAATGATATGGAATGCTATGGAATAAGGACGCGTAAGCCTTGGTCTGTGCATCCCGTTGGGATGATGTAACTATGTATGAGTAATCCGTCGGAACAATGAGTAAGCCATCGGAATGACATATGAAACAATGAGTAAGCATCAGATGATAGTAAGCGTGTATGAGTAATCCGAATGCGTGTAATGAAGGAATATAGATGAAAGGTAAAGGAAAAGATAAAGGAATTGTCGTATCATGACACCTATGTAGTATAAGCGAGCAAGTTCATAGCACCAATACCTCAGTGTAACGCACCCCATGTACATGACTGAGGTATGATATCTGTTTACCATGATTTTATCTCATTACTTACATTCACCTCTGTAGTTCCATCTTACAGGTGAATACATACAGCGTAACACACCCCATGTACACAACTGAGTTCCGTCTTACAGTGAATTAGTACCTGCATATATTTTAACATGGTGCGCTCAACCTTTGGGATCTGGCCAGTTTATGTTAGTTGTACACCTCACATTTTCACTATTCCCTCCTCAGTTTCAACAACACTTGGTAGAATATTACTAAATGCAAGATGGGGGTTCTTCTGCATTTCCATTGAGCATTTATGAAATAACACTAGAAGAATTAGTAGCTCTGCCAAGTTCAGACTTACAAAAATTGCAATGGGTGCAGTGTTTCTTTAGTTATGTGTACACAGAACTAAACTAAATAGCAATGGCCCTCTTTGGCAAGTGGAATTGATGTTCAAATACCTGTTTTGCTTAATTCCATGTTTATAAACTGTTTATAATGAATTTAAACCCTTTATTTACTGTTTATGTTTAATTACAAAATTTCTGTAAACGTAAAGTAAACAGTTGGAGCCCTAATACGATGTCGACGAGCATATACTCGTCTTGCAATGGCTGTTGCGGGTGCGTTTTGACTGCTGACGCCAAATGAGAAGCCTGGCGAAGGCAGCTCGCCCGCGCAGTGCGAAGGGAATTTGCTTGTAGGTGTTACAAAGAAACCAGGGTTGAGAAATGAAAATAAAATAAAATAAAAGAGGACGCACAACTAACGCTCGTATTAAGCCTCCGCTGCTGCCGGGTTGTCAAGTTCGAAATGTTTCAGACCTCGCCATTGTGGTCTTCTCCAATACACATACATCGCGGACATGCAGACTACCACTCCTCCCACCCCCCTCCCACACAGATGCCGGAATAACAGGGACCGCCAGCTCTCCCCCGCCTCCTATTACCCTTCTTGAACAGTTTGAGCTGCCTGTAGAACGCAAGGCTCTCGCAATATGCTGCGAGCCTTGCACTCAGTGGGGAGCACCTGTGGCTCCTCGCATCTCTTCACCCTCTCCATTTGTGTCTGAAATAGATAGATGCGTGCACAGAACCAATACTTCCACCTGAAAGTGCGACACGATCGACAGGATATTGGTGTCTGTGGGTGCGCGCAGCTGCCGCGTGCTGACGGAGATGGCTCCTCATTTTCTTCCAGGGGAAGGAGAGTGGTGAGGTGGTGATGGGCAGGTAGGGTAGGGTGAGGTGCGATGTAACAAGGCGTGTGCATGGTTATCCCACTGTCGATGCTGTTGCTGTTTATTACGGCGGTGCTGCTCACAGATTTGTGCTCCGGTTGGCGCTCATGATCCCGACAGGTGGTTACCAGTGCTGGGTGGTGATACCGCTGCTGCTCCTGCTACTCGTCAAGGATATCCATGGGAGGCGCTTGGTCTATACTGGGTGGCGATTCGCGGCTGACTGATGGAGTGGTGGGATCTGAAAACAATAATGAATAGGACAAGACGTTGGACAGACAGGCCCCTCGTACACACTTCGATGCCGAGCTCTGTCAATCGGGAACGGCCTGTGCAGGTGGCCTCGTTATACTCATAATCATCGCCCATTACTCCCATCGCCTCCGCCTAAGCTACCTTGTCGAAATCAAAAAAACACAGCTAGCGCAGATCTGGCAGACCCCAGGACCACCAGCTCCAGACCTCCCAATGAATTCGCACCCTATGCACAAGCTTTGGTCAATAAGGATGCGCTGCTAGGCAGTAATGACTACTCGAACCGGGATACGCTGAACAAAGCTGCCTGGATCCGCAACTGGACTGAGGATAGCGTGCAGTTGTGGATGTGTAGGAAGCCAGTTTTCGAGGAGCCTTCATCGGGTCCACTACCACTCCCAAATCGTATAAGGGCGTTTATAAATGTAAATTATGAGGCGGGCTTGCCTATCGGTTTGTTTGGTGGAGTGCGGCTCCAACCTTCGCAACTGATCACCCATCTGTCATCCGTCAAGGCGGACAGAGTAAGGGAGGCAACTACATCAACATAGTGAGTAAGGATGACGATACGATATAGATTGGTGGATGGGTATGCGAAGAGAGAGGATGGGCAAAGACAAGAAAACCTGCGCAGTACCCACATCATATTACGATATTAGGCATAATAGACAGATACAAGACTTACCGCTAGAAAAGCAACGGCAACATTCATATCACGATATCCCCGAGCTCTTTGGGTCGCTCTGTAGTATTGTCTGCGGCGGAGACTAATCTGACGTCATTGGTATCCGTTACTTGTGTGAGGCTGCAGCCACCAGGCGGTTAGCATCATGACCATGACACAATCACACAACGACACAACGATAGAAAACTTCAAGACTTACTGAGGGTATATGCTTGATCGTGCCAGATTACCTTGCATGAAATGTCCTAAGAGGTACTTTTCTGCCTTATTGATGTCCGGTCTGGCTGCATACTCAAGGAAATACTTTTTGAGTGGGACCTTTTAAAGCGACAACGCGCAAGTGTCAATTTGGGGCGAAAAGAAGCTGATTCAAATGAACCTTCGGCAGTTTACTCTTGAACATGTCGATATTGTTGAGGAACCAGCGGGAGTTGACAATGCTGTCGATCATTTGGCTCTGTAGTACCGGCATCAAAATACTGAAAGGGGAGGGGGGTATAAAAAGCGGGGGCGTACTGTCTTTGATTCTTCCAACAGGGCTTGACCGTAGTCACTGAGCGCAGTACAGAAGATGATGCTGGTGATGTTCTCAAAACCATGGATCCAAATGTTGGCTGCCAACATCAAACATGTGTATTCTATAACATAGGGGAAAAGCCTGAGTGTCAGCACAGGTTACATGAGCAGAAATTTCACATAGAAGCAAACGGAGCAAACTTACGATAGGTGTCCCATGTTGAAGCCAGTCTCAGTGATGCCAGTGCTCTTCTCGAACGAGAGCCGATCGTATATGAACAGACTGGTCAACTGGATTCAAAGAGAACTATAGTACTACTGATGAAGTACGAAAATCAATCAACGAGAATTTCCAACAATTCCTCCGGCGTAACATGTTTCCTTTTCCCTTGCTTATCCTCAAGTAGAAAATAATCGCCGCCAACCAAGCTGTTAATGTAATCAATGATTCTAAATTCCACAATTTCACTTGACCTTTTGTCGCGGCAGCGAATTTTTTTATCAATGAGCTCGATGGGATCATCTCTCGCTTCCCGTGCGTCGCGTTCAGATTCGTCTGAATCATGAGAATCGGGCTCCAAACCATGTTGTTCCGTTCTGAAAACTACAAATAAGTCACTTTGCCATTAACAGCTTAATGCCACGCACGATCGAGTATTTGCTATGCGACAAAGATCCCTACGGTGAGGATACTCGTTCGCCTCTTGATAAGCATCTTGCATACCAGCCATGGCGCCAAAATACATCATGATAAACCTAAGATTCGGAGTTGTAGAGCAGAAGAGGGTTGAAACGGTAAGATACGCACTCTTGCGGACGGCGGGGTTTCCTCGACTCTGGCGGAATGCACAGGTCAAGGCATTTCCTTCGAAATTGATTCCGGCCAGCCGTGTCTATCTGTGGCGCCGGAATGCACGGATATTTCAAGGGGTCGCTCATGAAGATCGCCTGACCTTCCCCCCATAGCCGCGTCACCAAGCCCTGATCAAATTGACGGAGATGCAAAGCGCATTGCTCTGCGACGAGCTCGTAACTAACCATGGTATCAACTACCTCCCGCTCAATATCATAAAGGTCGTTATACATGGCGTTGCAGTAGCGGGCTGATAGGTTTGATGATAGTGATGCTGCGTGTATTAGAGAATGGTATTGTGTGAGAGTTTGTAGTCGTTGTTTAAAAGCTATTATGTTGTCGCATAATTCCTGCCATGATCCCACTTACTATCTCCACACATACACACAAACACTATTTGGACACGGTGCCACCCCCCGAGGGCCATTAGGACTACCTTTGACAATATTTGTTTTATCGCCGCGCCCTAAATTGCCTTCCAAAAGTAGATGGGCTATTTATTGCGAACGACTGGCACAAATCATCTACCGGTTGCAATTTAACTACCCTTCCTGAGCATATGCTTCATGTAATTATGGTGATCAAGTTGCGATAGGTAGTGCCGGTTAGATATCAGGGTCAGGCTAGATCGATCCCATCAGCCATCAACCTGTGGCACACCTGATGAAATGCGGTATATCAAGGCCGACCTATCATCCACTCGTCAAACCGCTGTAGTTTTGGGTTCCTGACTTCAGGCTGATTATTGGTCTCACTTTCAGACTGAATATCTGGTTACTGGTGACATCCTACCTACTACACCAGTGGTAACCCGAGCTAATCTAAGATTGCTCTCAGAAATCTACTCCTCTCATATCGGATATCATGGCACTTCAGGGCGTTCCGTTCGAGCAGTTAGGCGTTCCATGGGATCGCCCCGCCACTGTTGCACTACCCCCCGTTGCAATATTGCAGGCGCCATTGAGTACCTGGGGGATTGCATACGACTTGTATCTGCACGACATGGAGGATGCCCTTGGCGACGGATGGGATAAACATGCGGTGCGTGTTTTAACACTCGCATACCCAATAGAAGTCTGACAACTGCCACAGCATCTATCTATCGAGAGATCACGAAGCATTTGACGGAGCGTGGATTTTATAGGGCGCAATACTCTGTCTGGCAGCGTCGGGGTACGGCCGCACATGCATGGCATTCAATGATGGGTTTGAGATCAATTCACCCACATGGCGTCTTTGCAACTGTGGTGCGACGTCTGCAGATGTTTCGTGTGCCAAGACGTCACGTGTTTGTGGTGACAAACCAAGTTCGTCTTGGTGGAATTTTCTCACCCAATCTGCTGGGCCCAACTCCAGCCGATTTAGCGGTGGGAATTGGGCATGTTCCGCCTGCAAATTGGCCCAACAACCAGGGAGATCGGCTCCCGCCCGGGGTGAGACAAGGCCTGACATCATGGAATGCCGGTAATTGGAGAGTCGCATAATGATCGCTGAGTACTAAGGTGTACCACAACTGACCAACGATATCCGTACACGATAATTCCATCTTTGTACTTCCAGATCTTTGACTGGTTCTTAATTTGGTGTGTACTTGTGGTTGAGTAACATTATTTGTTCCTTCTCCTGACCGTGATTTCGATCAACTGAGTACGACGGCCAGCTTACCCACCATCCGTGTCACCAATTATGGCCGGAAATCATAGCAAACAGCTAGAGTAAGCACTATTATTTCGTCATGACAATCCAGACCGTTCGCTAACTTGGCGACGAGATTATGAGACAACGCCCTTGTGCCCTCAACCATTGTGATAATAAGGGGCGCAGACTGCTAGATGAGGAGGGCTAGTCCGGAATCATTGTATCGGTCAAGCATGGTCTTGTCAAATGTGACAATCTGATATATAGTGTGGTTTAGAAACTGTGCGTACTACCGATATTCTCCTCGTAAGTTGCCATCTATTTCGAGAGACTATATTGTTACATGAGTGATACAGCGAAATGCCAAAAAGGCGAGACTTGAACGATTACCATTGTCGTTGCTACGAAACGGGAAAACTAGAATTGAAATGATAATTGGAACGAACCATTTGGAATATGTACCAATCTGCGGATTTGGATGTGATTAGGCAAGCTTCTCTCTCACTTTCGCATTCGTGCTGGTAGCTCCACTCTCCGCAACCTAACTGTCAACAGATAGCTGAATCTTGACTGACAGTGACATCCACAACATCCCTAATGTAGTATACTGTACCATTTCAGTCATTTCGCTGGTAACACGTAACACACCCTCAGAAAACAGCAAAAAATAATACTTCAAGTTGTCACACATGACCAGGGCAAAATGGTGAAGTCACACAAGCAGTCTAATTTTGGCACATAAGCTGTATATAGTAATTTTGTACATGGTATTACAGGTAAAAAATATCGCTGCCAGTGGAATTTGCCACTTGTCATACATCACAACTAGATCTGGCAAAATGGCCATTCCGCCTATAAACTTGTATAGGGCTTATTAAGGCACTATAACAAGTATGAATTATGTAGATAAAAACTTAATGCTCACTTTGCACTTATCACAGGTCCAAGTCTAATGTATTTCAATATGATAGTATATGCTGTTTATGAGGGTTGTGGTTATGTATATAAGGAGTGTGCAATGTGGATAGTGTGGCATGCCTTATTTGTATGTGTGTACATTGTGGTGCATGTCCATGGTAAATAATGATAATAATGATAAATGGAAATTAAAGAAAGTAGAAACAAGGAATCTTCGATTTTTTACACTGCCAGACACATAACATGTCACAAGGCCTGGTGAAATGACTGAAATGGTATATGTTGGAATAAGAATATTCTGAGCTGGATTGCGATGACCCCATCGCGATCATGATCAAATAGCAATCTCCCTGCTATGCTACATTTAGCATCGTATCCACTCCACTATGCTTATATTTAACCTTTTCAAGTTTATCTTTAGTATACAAACATTTACCCTTTTGCTTGTAGGCTCATATCTTCACCCCACATAGTATAAAATGTACCAGTAGTTACACCTATACCTCAGCATAATGCATACACGTTCATTGCTGAGGTATGATATCCGAACTATCTTCTTACTCCATTTACTTATGTCACCTGTAGTATCTACATCTTACAGGTGAATATTATACAGCGTAACACATACACGTTCATTGCTAAGTATCTACATCTTACAGCGGCATCAGTTTACCTGCGCAAATCTAATAGGTTATGAGCCCTGGCGACATGAACTCAGTCACCGCAAAAGACGACTTACTCTCAGTACCCAAGCTTGAGGCTGATGGAAGTAATTGGATTACCTTCAAAACTCGGCTCAGCTGGGTGCTCGCCAATAAAGACGTCGACAGACATCTTACCAGCTTAATCACACTACCTGTCCTGCCAGACAAAGCCCCAAAGCCTGCAGACTTTGACAATCAAGTTGCAAAATGGAATAAGGAATAAGGATGAGCGAAAAGCTCATAACTTACTTGCCCAATGGATCCCTGATTCTACCTTCTGCAAAATCCTCCATAAGTCCACCGTCGCTGACATGTGGAAAACGATCACGACCAAGTACAAGTCAAAAACCTCGCTCGTGCAATCTGACCTACACGCGCAGTTCCAGACACTGCATTGCCCTGACTGTGGGGACCTCATGACAAGATGTCGAAGATGTGGGAGGACCTATGTGCCGCTGGTGTCAACATCAATGATGCCAAACACACCTCCATAATAACCAACTCACTCCCGACTGGCTATTCCTCCTACATGTCACATCTATCCATGTCTGCACACCTTGTGGGCAAATCCCTTGACACTGACACCCTCACCCTATACCTCCTCCAGGAACATGACAGGCAGAAGCTGTCCTGAGGTGACAAGTCCAAGGAGAAATCCAAGGACATAGCCCTCTCTGCCTTCCAGGATAACCGGAAAGGCAAAAAACTAGGTGATCAAAGTTCAGGTCAGCAAGGGAAAGGTGATCATGCAAACCTTAAACCAAAGGGTGTATGCTGGACATGCGGCAGCAAAGGTCACAGGGCAGATGACTGTCTGAGCCCGAAACCAGACGATAAGGACGCAAAGTCGAAGGCCAATAAGTCTGCCAAAGACAACGTCAAAAGTGATCAAAAAGACAGGAAGTTGAAGAACAAACCCAAAACCGCTGATGTGGCAAAGGCCTCTGTCAATTCCAACGAGGATGGTGCTTGGGCTGTTTTCGATCACCATGATCTATTCTTGGATACTGGGTATGAGACTGATGCATCTCACCCAAGTATGCCAGACCTTGTACCTGTTACGGATGATGACCAAACCAACTCCGATGATGTATCCGAGTGCGGTGACATGGTGGACATTTTTGATATGCCCAACTTGGACGACGAGTCTGACGGTGGTCAAGGTCTAGCCGTCGCTTTGACTCACTACTCCCAGTCCTCTAATGACGTGTGTGACATTCCTGTAACCGAAGCAAATAAATGCTATACTTCAGTAGATGTCGCAGCTATATCCGAGACACACCTTCAACCCTCTCACGACCGTATGGAATGATATGACTCTGGCACCACCCATCATCTCTCCCCGTACTGTGATGACTTCCTCACCTTTTGCCAGACGCTCCCTTGACCCATAAACACTGCAAACCAGCAACAGTTCTCAGCAACTGGCATAGGGGAAATGTCAACTGTTGTGCCGAACAGCACTGATTCATTCAAAGCTCTGACTCACAGAAGTCCTCTACTCCCCAGAAGTAGGTTTCACCCTCATATCTGTTGGCCACATTGATGATGCAGGGTACTACACAACTTTTGGAGGCGGCCATCTTGACATTCGCAATGGGACTGGGCACCAAATCGGCCACATCCCCAAGTCCAAAAACCTGTACCGTGTCATCCATGAATCAACAAACCCCACTCCCAGTGCAAATGCTGCAGTGGAAATTGAGACACTCACCGTTGACCAGCTACACTGACGCATGGGACACATCGTGGCGTCCACAGTAAAACACCTCATAGTGCAGGGACTTGTTACCAGCGTTCAGCTGGACCCAACGGCCCCTGCACCCCCCTTCTGTGAGTCCTGTGCACATGCCAAGATGATGTGGAAGCCTGTGACTAAAGAACAGCAAGGCCAATGCGCAACAAAGTACGGTGAAGAAATTCATTCTGACCTTTGGGGCCCCGTGCCAGTCCAATCCCTCAGCGGTCATCGCTACGCCGTTATGTACACTGATTATGACTCCAGGGATACCTGTGTGTACTTCCTGCACCACAAATCGGAACAGCTGCGAGCCTATATAAAATACAAGGCATCTCAACACAATGCCAAGATCAAAGTATTAAACACCAACCGTGGCGGCAAGTACATGACATCCTGGAAGGCCATTTTGAAGTAGCTGATATTTGGAGGAGGGGAGGGCATGTCTGGTTGAGGTAAATGAAAAATTGTAGAGCTTTAGCAGGTATCACCAATCGATTATAGACCTCAAATACCCCAGAGTAGATCCCTTACAAGCCCTGGAATGGCTACTTTGGAGTAGGTAAGATTTGGGCGGAAAATATATATAGTTTGGTCCAACACAACATTCTAGGATGTTGGCAGCTATCTCAATGTCACTCCCAGTATGAAATCACTCAAGGGTATGTAATTAACCACATGAACCAGCTATGAACATCAGTAAACCAAAGTAACTACTCGGTTTTACTTGTATTGACCTGTATTTGTGCCTCATTCATCACTTGTTTGTCATTTGTTTGTCATTTGTTTGTCAACTATTTATAGGTTGTTTATCAATTGTTGTCTGTCATTCTTCTCTTATTTCTCACTTATAAAGTCTGATATTTATCAATTGTACATACTACTTTTCCTTGAATTTACTGGTTTTTACTTGTCTTTACAGGGTTCCAGCAGTCAGCTCAGTTGATCACATGGGTATACTGGTATACCCTCATGATTGATAGCTGCGATGTATCTCTTTACTTGGGCTTTACACATATTGATTGTTTTGTTGGTATTGACTCTGTTTTACTTGGCATTTGGTAGTTGTTTGTCATTTGCTGGTCATTTGTTTGTCAACCATTTCTGGGCTGTTCATCAATTGTCATCCGGTCTGAGTCCCTCATTTCTGTTATGTCTGATATTTATTAATTGTCCTCACCTTACTTGAACTATGCCTTTTTTACTTGTCTTTCCTTCATTTTACTTGGTATTACTTGGTATTGCTCGGTTTTACTGGGTTTTACTCAGAAATATACTGCTCTTCATGTATTTACTGGTCTTTACTTTGTTTTACTGTGTGTTACTTTATTTGACTGGCTATTGCTCAATATTTACAGGTGGTATTCAGAGCTGGCCAGCTGGACCAGGTCAACTGATCTGATCTCGATTTCACTTTTTGCAATGATTGGAAAGAGGCCGCCCATGATGCGATCCCAATAAATCACGACCCACAAACCTCCGTTGTCCCTGAACTATTCGAACAGGCGCCGAAATTTAAGTTCAGCCACTGTTCCTTAAAAAAGGCGCTGACTATGTTCCTATACCCATACAGACATCTCCCACACATACTACCCCACACTCCCTTCCACATGCCCACACTCCTTTCACCACTCAGCTCCCTGCACCCTGAATGTGCTGGGCACAGCCGGCATTCGCAACGCCCGGAGTTGCCCCTCCCTACACTGTGTTGTCGGCCATCCCCACCTCTTCTGTGACCTCCAATCTATTCCCCACTGCCCACCCCACCTATCCATCCTCCACATAGAACCATTCACATGCACCACCAACCCGTACCCAGCATGGAACTGCTAGCAAATGCTGGATCCACCTCCATGGGATCTTAGGACAACCTACTGGATTGACGACTACAGCGAGGTTGTCCTGTCACAAACACCCACCCGAGACGGTGTATACTGCACACGAAGTCAGTGGTGCAGAGGTTTGCATGCTGGTATAGTACAAGATAAACACACCTGCAACACAGTTCGGATCGATAAAGACTTGGGGTGGACGATTCTTTTTCTCTTTCTTGAACTCTACTTGAACCACTTATCTTGCTTCTATCCTTCTTCCTTATCATGGCTTTCTTGCCCTCTGCTTCTTGATCGCATCAAGGACTTTGCTTCTTGGGGGGGAGTGTAGCACATGTAGCAGTAGATTACTTGACATGGAGAGTTCCAGGTAGACACCAAAAACAGAGAGCCTTCCTTGATGCTGCAGTCAGAGTCATACCAGGATACTGTAGTGATCATGTCTCCACCGTCACTCTGTTGTTGGTCCCTCATTTGTCACTTGTTATGTCTGATATTCATTAATTGTACTGCTTTTCCTTGAATTTACCAGTCTTTACTTGTCTTTACACAGTTTGGGCAGTCAGCTCAGTTGATCACGTGGGTATACTGGTATATCCACGTGATCGATTGGCCAACGAGGGACAACATAGTTTATCAATCTCTTTCCTTTGGCTTTAAATATGTTTTATTGGTGTTTACTACTTGTATTTGGCACTTGTTGTTCAATCGTTTATTTGTAGGTTGTTTGTCAGTCATGGTCATTAGTTCTTTTCACATTTGTATTTTATTTGGTGTGATGAGTATCAATTGTACTGGTTTTACCCTTCTTTACTTGTCTTTGCTGGATATTAGTCAGTTTTACTTGATATTCCTTGATATTACTTGGTTTTACTTGGTTTTACTTGGTTCTACTGGTGTTTACTTGTATTTGTCCCTCATTTGTCATTCATTTGTCATTTGTTTGTCATTCATTTGTCATTTGTTTGTCAACCATTTGTAGGTCGTTCGTCAATCATTTTCACTTGTTTGTCTCTTATCTATCACTTATTATGTCTGATATTTATTAATTGTACAGCTTTTCCCTGAATTTATTTGTCTTTGCTTGTCTTTACACGGTTTGGGCACTCAGCCCAGTTGATCACGTGATGATACTGGTATACCCACATGATCAATAGCTCAATGAGGGACAATGTTGTTTATCAATTGTTGTTTATCTCTTTACTTTGGCTTTACGTGTATTAACTTGTGTTCTTGTTTACTTACTTGTATTTGACACTCATTGTTCAATTGTTTGTCGTTTGTAGATTGTTTGTCAATCATCATCATTAGTTTTTTTCATATTTGTATTTTATTTCGTGTGATGTTAATTGTACCTATTTTAAATGAATTTACCCTTCTTTATTTGTCTTTACTCAATACTACTCTATGGTACTGGGTTTTACTTGTTCCTATTCAGTTTTACTTGTATTTACCTGTATTTGTCACTTGTTTGTCACTTGTTTGTCTTTCATTTCTTGCTTGTTTGTCCATGCTAGTGATAATAGTGGTTGTGA
>QLPF01000614.1:0-25706 GCA_003314045.1 Hygrophorus pudorinus
AGGTGGGATTGGGACTGCAGTCGAAGGGCATCGTACGGTCAAACACTTGGCTGGACATCGCTCACCAAGCTATGGTGCCGTTTGCTTAGCCACCGCCTACTTTGTTTAGTGGCCAAATTGACCGAGTCAAAAAAAAAGTGAGCTAACCCTAACCCTAGTGTCAGGGACCAAAGATAAAGAGGGGTGATCAGTGAAATCAGGTCCCGAAATGCAGTAAAAAAATTTAAGTGAGGCGAATTATAATGATACAAAACAAATAACACAGTCTCTCCACATATTATGGCTCCTACCAAAGCCCAGATGGTAGCAGCAGCTCGAGCCCAAGCAAATAGACACCCTCAAAAGCCGCACACAGTGCGGCCCTTTTCATGGTCGATAACTCACAGGGCCATTCGGCTTACTCAGAGGATGCCCTTTTGGTTTTGCAGATGAATATCAGTCCAGGAGGCAAGCAGGCACGTATGTGCAATGGCTGGTTCTTTGGGGATGGCCAGAAAATCTCGCAACCAATGATCTTCCCCCCAGATCATCCAACCGACAGTGCAGATCAGCCAAAAGGGATCAAAATTGTTCTTGCAGAGTGCGGAATTGTCCACCTGGGCCTTTGTGGAAAATGCAAAAAATGCGACCTTGAATTGGAATTGTGCTGTCTGAAGCGCATACTTGAAAATCAGCCCAATTTCCTGGCCCAGAGGTCGCTTGTGCAAGAGGTCATTGAAGCAGCTGGCCACATGCACATTTTCTTGCCGAAATTTCACTGTGAGCTTAACTTTATTGAATATTATTGGTCTGCAGTCAAGAAATATTTGTGAGACCACTGTGATTTCACTTTTGACACCCTTAAAGCAAACATGCCAAAGGTGCTGGAGGCTGTACAGGTCAGCACCATCCGAAAGTGGGAACATCCAATGTACCGCTGGATGGATGCTTATCAGTCTAAACATATCTGAGGCTGACAATTACTCACTGGTTTTTCCCAGATGCACACATCAAAGCCACTTTCTGATGAACCTGAGGCAATTAGATACCTGTTGGGACATGATGTGGCCTGGGCAGGATTCCATACACACCGGCTGTGTCAAGATTTAGTCTGGAATTAAAGTTATTTCTACATGGATTTGAACTATTTAAAATTTGGATTCACATTTAAATGCTGATAAAATATATTATGGTCTTGAGAGATAAATGTAATTGCAAATATCACATATAGCAAATCATTTTACTTGAGCTCAAAGTAAAAGATTTACATGAGTTTAAATGTATCACTAAATTTAGTATGTTGCAATAATCTGGTCTAAATGTTGAAACTGGTAGAGTAAGAATATTTAGACCAGCTTTGAAGGGATTATTGCAACATACTAAATTTGGTAATACATTCAAACTCATGTTATTACTTTGAGCTCAAGTAAAATGATTTGCTACATGTAATATTGCAATTACATTTATCTCTCAAGACCATATATTTTATCAGCATTTAAATGTAAATCCAAATTTTAAATAGTTCAAATCCATGTAGAAATAACTTTAATTCTAGACTAAATCTTGACACAGCCGGTGTGATAATGGTTCAGATCGAACAGTTATTTTCTGCTTACCTCAACGGTTTGAATCAATGCCCTGGCTGAGTCCGGTTAGCTGGATACAAGTCCTCACAATCAATGGACCTACCTCCATCATGACACAATGTCTGAACAACAGCTTCAGAGTTGCAGTGAAAAATGTAGAGAACACCATGATCACTCCCGCATACAACTGTGGTTGCCTGTTCTGCAAAGACACCCTTCTTCACATATTTTCGGCTGGTTGGTACACTGAAGGTTCGTAGTGGCAAAGTCCATGCCATATTATACAAATCAAAGCTGGTGCTTACTAAGTTGTCGAGGAGGACAAATTTCTCTGAGAGGCAGATACTGGCGTTGCCTCTGTTGAAATTGCCTCAGCTCGATCAATATTCTTCAGACCAAGCCACTCACATGCCAGACTTCAAGACCTTGGACCATTTTCTATGAGACATCTCCACATCTTGACAAGACCTGGGCTAGGATTAGTGACCTAAGCATTGTGAGCACACTTCTAAACTCACATCTCCCCTGTCTCTAAACCAAATACTAACAAGTTCTCGTAGCCACTGACAAAATGAATTGCATGAGGGGTGGTTGCATCTAACAGCTGCTTATTCCAAAGGGTCATGAGGGTCCCTTCATGACTGCCTGGTTAGCATTTAATAGGCTGTCTTACAATAGAATTCACTGTTCTTTTGCAGGTAGTACATTTGCACATGGCCGCAGTGACTTGATACTGCCAGGCGACTTTGCGTGGGATCGAAACACAGATCTTCAACACTATCACTAATAGCAAAGACACGAGTGCTCGACAGCTCCAAGAAGTTGCCCTGGCCAATTATTAGTGCTGTCCTCAAACATGTTGGGAGAGAAAGGTGATATGCACTCCAGCTTTTGGTCGACTGTATATTAATGCCATCCCCCTGCCAGTTCCAAAGCACAGTGATTCACCCACAAGTCCCCTTCTGTGCCCAGCCACTTCACACAGGTGATTTGTCCCCATTTTCCACCTTCGTCGTGAATCGTCTGGAGGCACTTGTAGGCCCCCAAATCCCAAATCAGAACCACTCCATCATCTGGAGGCGCAGCTATCGGCAACACAATGCGCATATGAGGCGCTCCGTCAATTCATCATGACGAAACCTTGGGATGGTGAAGGGGAACAGACGGTTGAAGAACCCCCTGTCATCATGGAGTCATTTGGCTTTGCCCTGCCACCGCTAGAGGGAGATATGGGGGTGCGCAAGAAAATGAGGGAGGTTGGAGTGGGGTCCGAGGTTGAGAGAGACAATGAAGTCATGGCAGAGGCCTCAATGCGGGAGCCAATGCCTCTACTAGCCGTCGACACTGCTGACACATTGTTGGCTGACAAATTACACCTGGCCCAGGGGCACACACTCCCCCCTTCAGCAGCAATGCCATCAAAGTACACACCGGAGCGCGATGCACCAATGTGGGGGTTTTTTCCCCCTCATTTTCCCCATACCCCACCCCCTCAAGGCCGTTCATCCAGACCGACACAGGACTGTCTGCTACCGAGGCTGAGCAGCCAGCAGCATCCACCAGGGAGCCAATCACTGGTGTGACCAAAGTCACCGACAAGCAGGAGAATAATGTTGATGAAGTCACACCGAACATTGAGATAGGCGAAGGAGTCAAGGAGTTGAAGGAGGGAATGGAAGCTGAGGAAGAGGCAAAGATCAGTACCATGCCAACCGACGAGGCCATCAGCAGAGTGACCAAAGTCACCGACAAGCAGGAGGAGATGAATGTCGGTGAAGTCATGCTGAAGGTTGAGATGGGCGAAGGAGTTGAGGAGTCAAAGGAGAGGATGGAAGCCGAGGAAGAGGCAAAGACTGACACCATTATCGATGCTGAGGGGACCATGGTGGCAGAGGCCGCCATCGCCACCATGTTGTCACCAGCGGTGCTCATTTTCACTCTGACTGGCATTCAGGCCGATGCATCAACAAGTGACCAATTAGCATTGGAAGCAGGGGAGATCAAAGAGTAGGGTGGGTGTGAGGTTTGCCATCTGTCAGTCAGCCCAAAAAAATGTTTTTATTTGTGATTTTTTAAATTTGCAATTGACTTTGTCTCTTTGATTTGTATATCTATATAAAATATCATTCCTTGCTTGAAGGAATCAGGACTGGCATTGAGCAAATATTAAGGTCCAAGACATCTTTCCCCACAGAAGTATTCTGAAGTCGGAAATGTCTGAGATTGGGATTACCCAGATAGCCCAAGCATGGGCAGAGGGACATTATTATTATTAATTACATCTTCCAAGGGATGCATGCAATGCAGACTCTAATTACACTTCCTCCTCTTCGGTGCCAGTGTGAGTACATTGGTCACTTCGGCAATGACAGGAAGATGAGTTTCCATCGCCAACTTGTGCTTCACTCCAAGCTGAGACTTGCCTATACTATCCTCCCTCGCCTGACTCGTCATAGATCTTGTGTTGATCCTTTTATTTGCCCGACAAGAATCTGGACTCTGAGAGGCTGAACTGTGTTGCTGAATTGTCGGCTTGGCTACCATCGGCTCGGCTATTATCAGCTTGGTCATTATCAGCATCCTGTACCAACCGGTGAGCATCTGAGGATGGAGTTGGGCCTCGGGACCATCATCCACTCCATTTTGCCCCTTGATATATTCTGTTCTTAGGAGTTCCATTGTTCTAGTGAATATCACCTTAGCCTTGATGTCCTGCACCATGACCCAGTCATGAAGAACAATCAACTGCACCGAGCCGTCCATGTCGTCATGGTCCTGAACCTGATATATCCGAATCAGTTCCTGGATGATCATTCCCATTCCCAATGTCCACAGCTCTACAGTCACATGATTCATTATTGCCCTATGACCATCTGTCAGATGGGGTGCCAATAGGAACCAGCCAATAATCTTTTTCCAGGTGTCAAGGTTTTCAAACATCTTTGTCGGCGGGCAGTCCTCAGCATATGACCAAGTTAGCCATCTCAGCTTGTCCTTCAGGTGCAAGACTGTTGTGACGACCGATGGCTGTGGGGCAAGGCTGTTAGCACAGTTGTTTAAGAATAGAACTTGTGACAAAAGTACCCAGTAGACTTGCAAAGCTCTTTGAAGATCCACAAGGGCCAGGACGATTGAGATCCGAGACAAATAGGACACATTGCTCGTCGCCTCGCTTGGGGCCTTGTCACAGAGTGGGGGAGTAATGATGCCATCCTGCAACTCGGCCTCAGTCATCAAGATCGGCATGGACTCATTCCATGCTGCTGGTATCACTTTCTCCACCAAGCCTGGTCCCACCTGATTGCCATTGGTGATGTTGATGGTTGACTCCAGCCTCAGCTTTGGTTTCGGCCTTGTCTGTATCGGCAATACACTGGGACCAGCGTCATCCTGCCTGTAGCCGATGATGGTCAGCCTCGGCTTTGAGGTGGGCATGTGCGTTTTCTGTCCATCTGCCATGCTGACTGTCAACATCAGACTCGGCTTTGGCATGACCAACAAACCTGGACCAATGAAAGCTCTCCCTTCTTCAGCTTGCTTCTTCTGCTGTAAATTCTCCTCATCCAACACATCACAAGTGGTATATATGAGGGCCTTGAAGGCATCTGACCTGTCACCTGGCCATGTCATCCACCGATCAAATGCTTTATGATAGTCCTTTTTCAGTTCGAAGTGTTCAGACAAGTCTTGGTATATCAAGCCGATGCCGAGAGTCCACATCTGGATGACATCATAGCCGAATGATGCCTGTCCGTTGTCCAAGAGGTGAGGAGCCCAGAGAAACCAGTCGATCATGTTGGTAAACCTTTCAAGATCGCCGCCATCAAATGAATCTGGCACTGATGACTGGTCATACTCCCACGACAGCCACTGAGGTTGGTTCTCCATCGGCTTGCAGACTTGTGTTCCCTTGGGCTACATAGAATACATGGTTAATATTGGCACGAGCATCGTGGCCTGGGATGGCTTGACTGACCTCGTATCTCTCCAATCTTTCAATCAAGTCTTGCCACCACAATGTCAGACACAATGTCTGAAGCAAATCAAATTTATTCGCTGCCTGAGCTGGGACAATTCCAGTAGGCAGGATGAGGGACCCATCATGAAATGTTTCTACAGTAGGATGATTAGCAAGATCTTTCATCACAAACTGTCCAATAATACATACTTCGCATTGCAGCTCAGACATGTCTTGGCAGAACCATTACCGAGGTTGGACCACTGACAATAAAGAAGTCGTGTTCCTCATCATCTTCCGACTGATTGTCATGGCCGAATGTCGCCTTTCCTTTTCCCTTTACATCCTCCCTTATGCTGTCATGCCCCATGCCTGCGGACTCTTTCCCAGGCCGAACTACCTTCCAGTTCTAGTTAACACTTGGCTTTTTCAGCAACAGCTGTGTTGGTATCCGTGTTGGTGTTGGTGTTGGTGTTGGTGTTGGTGTTGGTGTTGGTGTTGGTGTTGGTGTTGGTGTTGGTGTTGGTGTTGGTGTTGGTCATGGTGTTGGTTTTCTGTTGAGCTTCAGCTTGGGGGTAAATTGCGGCACAATACTGATGTTGCTGTTCTCATCAATAATATTCTCCTCTGGTTCCACTCTTTGTTTTCCCTCCTTCCTCTCGGTCGGTATCGGCATCAGTACCACTTTGAATCTTGCTGTGCCTGTTGATTTCTTCTTTGGCTTCATTTTGGTGTCTGATGGCGGAGTGGTGTCACTTTTCTCCTGATCAGTCATCTCTTCCTCTGACAGCACTTTCTGTTTCCCCTTCTTCTTCTCAACCTTTGACAACCCGGCTTCTGCTGTTGATCAACGAGGCTTTCTATTTCCCTTCTCAAGGTCCTTTGCCTGGAATCCGCTGAACTGGAATGGTACCATCTTTGCAAGCTTCCTGTCTTGCCAATGATCAATCACTCTCCTGACATGTTGGCCAGCCATCTTGGATGGCTCTCTGAGCTTCACATCCTCAGGCAGAAACTCCTTGTTAATCAGGGAGTCAATATCATCGGTTATTGCCACCCAGGGCACTGTTGCCTTTGCATGCCCAGAACCAAACCCTGTAGATGGGACAACCTTGAGATAATCGGCTTTGGACATCGTGTTCAAACTACTCGAATTTGGTGGGGGAGCCAGCGTAGACGGTGACAAAGATGAGGGGGAAGCAATGTTGGCCTTCTCGAAACCATCTGGAGAGAATATGTCGGATATGGTCCTGGACCGCAGAAATCGCACTTGACAATCATCTCGAAGTTTGATAGTATGGGGTTATCAACGGTTAGCTCCCACTCAAGATAGCTACACATCTCGCGTTCCATCTGGTTGATCTCCCTAAGAGTGAACATTCCCTGCGCCACAATGCTCCACAACTTGTTTGAATATGTATTGCAAATGACTTTTGAGGGAATCGTGAAGGCGGAAACGAACAATCGGTGACCCAAAGAACCGTGGGCAGCAAGCTTTGAGGTGCTGTAGCAGAACGAGGGCCGCAAATGTAACGGAAGAGTGCAGTTTTGTCCGATGGAGGGCATAAGCAATGAAATAAGGGAGCTTTGCTTGAGAGTGTGTCGACGATGGAGGGTACTTGGGGCAAGCGAAGAGATGTGTTATGAAACGTCCACATAGTCTAGCAATGTACTCGTGACCATAAAACGGGTCCGTTTTAGACGATGTATGCAGCAAACTATATTATTTGCGAGTGTAAGCACAAGGGGCTTGGCCAGCGCAGAAGGCAACTCACCGTCGGGGCTGGTTGAAATGCCATGCAAGACCGAGGAATGTTGTTGTTGTGAACATTCATAGCTTTTCGAAATGGGGAGGGGTGCGAAGCTACAGCGGGACCGTGTACAGCAGCCATTGTGGTATAGAGAAGAGATAGGAGCACACCTGAGAAAGAGAGGACCGATGTGAACAGAGCCGATAGCGAGAGGAACGACTCGGTCCCGGGATCCCTCGGAGGGAGGAACCGCGTCAGTGGTTTGCGGGGTCCTTGCTCAAGGCACCGGCAATTCGGATCGCATGGCTCGCTTAATACATTATTTGTAGCTGATCACTCTTGTATGCCATACTGGCTCATGATAGGAATCTAGGAGGAATCTACCAGGAATCCTGGGGCCAGTGTACAGTACTGGGTGTGTCAACTGATTGAAAAATTCACATGACGCCTTATGTTCCCCAAACTGTTGTAAATCACTACATGACCATCCGGGTTACAACATATTGAAAGTTATACAAAACAAATCTGACATAGACCTGCGTTGAGTTCAAGGGTCACGGAATATACTAAGAATTAACTTACGCGATTACAATAATGACAGTAATGTTGGGAACGAAAAGATGGAAGACTTAGGCTAGCAAATGACACACTCGGGTTCCGGTTTGGCAAGTCGTGCTTCCAATCGTGCTCTTAGCGTGCGATCTGCACCTATGTACGAGCTTCCACTATGAGACAGGACATACGGCATCAGCAACGTCGCCCAAACACACGCGATGAATATAGTCAATGAGAACGGGATCATGATAACGCACAGTGGATGATGGACCAGACACTCACGCATACTGTAAGCTCGAACCCATCAAACTATCATCTAATGATACTACGATCTCATCCTGGCTGTCGCGGTCACGATGTCGACCCGGACCTGATGGTGATGGAGGTCTCAATTGCGCATGTCCGGATTTAAGCCTCAAGTTTATTGTTGGTTTCGGACGGCAATTTCGTGCAGATGTCAGGGAGGGAAATGGGGGTGGTGACGGCGGGGACACTTCTGCAATGGGAGCATCGATTAGTGAAGGGGACGATGGTGCCGGCGTGCGTGAAGGCTCTTTGATCAAAAGACGAGAGTCGATCCATGTTGGTGGACTGTTCTCGAAAAGAGATAGAGAGAGACACCATGCCCCGGGACGAGGATTATTACCTCGTCCATCTTCTGAAGGAGGGGCGATCGAAAACGCGAGACACCACATCCGGCCTAAGCAAAGAGGGCACCGCTGAGTGATATAATTGACAATACCACGAGATCTGACTCACCACGGGCGATGAATTCCAGTGCAATCCGTTGGGAGACGCGCATTCGCTGTTGGAATAGCACAATATCAAAATTTGCCGCAAAAGCGCCTTCGTCGCCGGGTACGTCCTCGACAGTGATGTGATCTGGAGGCATACTCGCACCGAGCAGCATTGCATCTGTACCAGAAAGTGGTGAAAATTCGGGAGATTGTCTTAGACGGTGGAACAATGCTTGATCAGAAGTCAAGAGACATGCGTGGCGTATTTCCGATATGGTTTCTGGCGATAGAGGGGCAGAGAATGAGAGGAGCGTCGTGAGGAGATCAGGGCCCGAGGAACCGGCGCCGTCCCATGAGGGCTCTAATGGGCGTTTTACAATGGCCCAGTATAACGGTGTGTGGTCTTCGATGGAACGTTCTTGGAGGAGGGTAGACAGCGAAAGGTTGTAGGCTGTACATGCTTCTGCGCAGCTTTCAAGGATGCCTAGCGAGGCGGACAGCCCGGTGGGCTGATACTGTCGGATGAGATCGCGGATTAAACCGAGGATTGTCGTTCGAACTTCGCGAGTAGTGCGCGATGAGCTGAAGTTAAACCAAGAGGCAGGGCCTTTGCCTTTCGAATTTGAAACTACTGATCGGGGTGATTTGGTACTGGGACTGCGCGGGGATATTTGCGACGGTCCGGGGGTGGGGAAATCAGTGGGCTTCGGATTGGAAAATGGGGTAGGTGACTTTATGTCTAGAAACCTGTTGGATTGAAGAGGCGGAAGGAGAGCTGAATCGTAGGATGGAGGTGCATCGTCAGAACTTGAAGGGTGTTTCTCAAGGATCATAGCCTCCTAGCTCAGTGGATGTATGATACAGAAATGACTCGGTCAGGTCCTCAATGAGATCAGTCTGGGTTATAAGGGTGCTACGAGTGACTGCGCAGCCCTGCAACGAATCGCACTGCCTTCAGAATCAGTACTGTTCGTTCACGATACTTCACGTGGAAAAAAAAGTTAACGTCATATCAGGATAATATCTATGCAGGGCTGAACTTGGAAGACAATAAGGCCTAGGCTAAGGTAGTCAATTTGTACACGAGTGTCAATGTTTATGCAACGTTAATAATTCGGAACAGATTAACTTTGACAGGCCCTAGTGAATACAATAACACGACCACCCACCGTACGACTATGAGCGAACAAACTATAAGATCTAGAATAGACTGAGATCGTCACGCAGGGGGGTTGCCCTGGTCCATTTGCTCGCCGTACGCTGGGGGCAATCGACCAGACGGTGATCTCTCCAGCATCACCGCACCGGCGTCAACATGCCGCTCTGGCAAACGAGGCGGCGAGGATGTCCTGGGCTGTGACAATTCTGTCCTGCTGTGCGCAGAAATCTTCTGGCTTAGCAGATGTTGTGATGAAGTTGTGCTGCCAGCATGCAAAGCTTGACCGGGGTATATATCTGAGGAGGACATGGTATCTGTGAGGTTCATTGCAGTCAGCACCGCATGCACGCGAGACCGATCGAAAGACTTACGTGAAGGATGGCCTTCAGATGGGGGAAATGGTTCGATTTGGAAGGTGGCGGCTTCCATCTCTGGACGGATGACATCGTCAGGCGCCTGTTTGCTTCGTCTACGAAGGAACCACAGAACGACCCCAACGAGCAGGATGAGCACGACGGCGCCAGTGGCAATGCCTGCTATTACACCGCCGCTCAGTGATGAAGAAGTTGTAGAATTTGAGGCTGCCAGAGATGTTGCAGAAGACGCCTGATATGTGGAAGACGATGCTCGAGATGTTGAACTAGACTCCCGAGACGTTGAACCAGATGCCGGAGACGTTGAACCAGATGTTGATGATGTTGATGTTGATGATGTTGATGTTGATGTTGAACCAGATGTTGGAGATGTTGAACCAGATGTTGGAGATATTGAACCAGGTACCGAAGATGTTGAACCAGATGCTGGAGAATCTGCAGCTATCGAAGAAGGTGATGGCAGTGAAGATGAGCTGGAAGCGGTAGGACTATTGGTCGAGGGTGACGAACTTGAAGAAGAATTGCTGAGAGTGGTAGAGGCACAGTGCGTAAATGTGTTGTTGGATAATACGGTTTGGTCTTTGGATATCGTTTGTCGAGTGTATTCGCTGCGAGGACAGTTCAATATTTGAGAATAGAGTCGTGTGAGAACAGAGCGTACTAATACCTACATACACGTCAGCTTATTTAGCGCAGATACAGGTGGTTCAAGTACTCACCAATCACCCCCGTTCCAGAATAAGGAATACAGATCATCGTAGATCTTGATGTTGTTGTTGCACACGGCAGTTTGGATGCCGGTGGGAAGGCTAGATATCCATGTTAATGCATGTCTGCCACCATCCAAGCTCTTCGACTGACCTCTGGTTCGCATTTGGCTGGCACTTGGTCCCATCTCCTCTAGTAAGATACAACTGATACGCCCCTCTGCCTTTTGAAAGATACATCAATGTACGCAGCGCGGAGTACAATAATTTCAAAAAGTCCTACCTGCATCAAAACCAGTGTCCCCATTGACGCCTGACCCAACACCTTGCTGGCAACTAAACAGAGTCAAAGAAAATCATTGAACAAGATGAACCGGCTCACTTTAGGCAAAGCATGCTCAATGCGAAGGATATGGAGTTGCAACAGCAGTCGGCTGGGAAGCCTCGGTTAACGTGACATATGGAATGCAACGCATGGAACAACGAGCGCACCAACTTGTTCATCACAATTATCTCCCGGGGTTGCAGTCGCCAACGAGCCAAGAGTGTCTGAAATCACGCCGGAACGTCAAAGGTTTTCTTCTGCCTAGTAACGGAAAAGGACCTTACAGCTGGGATTGCAAATTTGACGCAGTCGTTGATATGTGGAACCTGGACAGTCCATTTGGAAGGCTTGTTCCCATCGTCATAGAATAATTAATTTTTTGCGTACATGGCGTTTCTCCGGCCACGCTCGTATACCAATTCAAGGTAGTTCCACGGCAAGAAGTATTCCCTTCAGCTTTGATGGCCCAGCTCGATGCCCAGACGACGGTTGTGTATATCCAGCGTCTCATCAAGGTGAAGCTTGAAGGTCCAGTCCAAAGGGAACAATTTTGGGAGAAGGCCTGAAAGCGGGTATACTTTCCATCTTGCTGGTCGCTATGTCGATTTTGATGGAGAAGCCTTCTCGGGCGCTTTGACGCCGGCTTCGAGTCCGTCCTGGACCGTTCATGTCATGATTATTGACGCAACTTCAAGTTGAAGTTGCTGAAGCTCTGAAGCACTGGTATGGGCCAAAACAACTTCAACAAGTCGTCACTCAGGCCTCAGGCTCGAGGTGGGCTGACATGCTTGCTGTGAACTATGGCGGAATTCACATAGTACCAGTAGCATTTGGATTGGAGGTTCGTAAACTTGGCCTCATTTTAGTGGACCACAGTCACCACGGCAGGTCCAAGTCCTCAGCAAGAGAAATCAATCTGTCACCAGAGTTACTGTGACACTAGCACCCGGCCTGTACTCCCATCTGCGCTCATCTTTCTCGTTCAATCTCATACACTACATTCTGGGATAGAGGGCCCAGCTCGATGCCCAAATGTGGACATGATGGTTATATATCCATAGAGCCTCACCAAGGTACGGCGTCATTTAGGAGTCTTGTGGCCATGGTTGAAAGTCTCGGTTGGTCGGGCGGGAACTTCGAAACGCCAGTGGGGAACTTGACGGTGGTGCACTCGGAAATTTGAGGCTGGTTGAGTTGTGCCGACATCTTGATACTCGCCGAGGAATTCGCCTACAGCAATCCAAGTACAATGAATGGCTGCGACGAACTTTGCCTTGGGCTGGAAAAGTCATGAGTCGAGCGATATGGTTGTCTTTGTACTTACTGCGATAGGAGCCAATGTGATGGCCGGGACGGTTGATAAGAGTATGGGGATGGGCGTGAGCTACGGCTAGTGCTCAGTGGTTATCTTCCAACCGCGGGAGGAGCTCAAACTGGTATAAAACCGTTCAAGTGGCCACTGCAGGACACAATCCGTACAGATATAACTTCTGAGGTTTCGCAGTGCGTATATGCGGGAGGATGCCGCTGATACGATGCTCGAGATAGAGCTCGAGGAGGGCACGCTGGATAAATGGTTCACCCCTGCAAAGCAACTGAATTCACGAACGAATAACGGAGATTGTGAGACTCGGACGTCGACGAAATCTTGTGTTCTCCTCGTCAACTTGCCTTCCACCGTGACATGCATCATTCCATCAGCACAAGATTGGCTGGCACTGAGTGGACGCAGAAGCTGTTTGCATGAACTCTGCGCCTCAGCGCTCACTGGCAGCCGGGCGCTCGGGTAACGTATATTGTGACCGGTCGACCTGCCTCGGCCCTCGGGCGGATCGTTGCCCGGGAAATGATGGGCGCAGCTGCCAAGCGCTGAGTACATGTATATTATTTCAGTCGCAGACTTGCAGTTTTTTCTCACCTCGACCAGTCATGGTCGTGACGCCACGAGCGTCGCAGGTACTGGGGCTTTTCATTGTTCTCGTTTTCCTCTTTTATTTTTCATTTGACACCTACATCCGGCCTCGAGCCAGCACCCTCGTTCCGTTCACCATAGAAACAGACTCTCCAAACCAGAATGCAAGCATCAACACCCCCAACACACCTGTGCGGATCCTCATTGTTTCCGCACTGTTCCCGTTAGCGAAATCCAAACACTCAATGAACGACTACGTATCATGGCTATCCCAATTCCTCCAATCCATAACTACCGACGTTTACTTTTTCACCACCCCAGATATGGAACCCATCGTACGACGTGTCCGGGGCGATCTCCCTATCACTATCAACACATCATTCTCCTCTCCGTTCGACGTACCGCCTTTGACGGGACTGCGCGAGCAGTATGACGCGATGCGCGCACAGGATCGCGAGAAATTTCGGCATTCGTCCGAGCGATACGCCTTTTGGAACGCAAAGCCGTATTTCCTTGGTGAGGCCGTCAAGCACTCCGGTAAGCAGTACGACTATGCATTCTGGAACGACGCAGGGGGTTTCAAGACCCAGCACGTTTATGCGGGGTGGCCAGATTCGGCCAGGATTGCGGAGATTTGGGAGAACGGGCGTGTGGTGACCGGGACGCCGAAGGATGATTTATTGTTCTTTCCTATGCGTGAGGTCCCACATTCGAGCTTCAAATTCTGGAACGAGGGTTTGGGTCCTGTAGATAACGAGTTCAGCGACAGTGAGTCGATGACATAAAACACAAGCATTGCCCGTGTTGATTCAATACCCCCAGGCTCGTTCTTTGGCGGCACGCCCAAGACAATCGAGTGGTGGCGGCATGTGTTCTACACTTACCACGACTATTACCTATCCCTCGGGTTATTCGTGGGCAAAGACCAAACTCTCGTCAATGCACTCTTCCTCCTCTTTCCGTCCCGCATCATCACCGTGTGGCTCGACGACCCGCTCGCGCCCGCACATATCGACCTTCTTCCACTTACAGACGAAAGCGCGCTCGGGAGTTGTGGCACGGGAGGATCGTATTACCAGTGGTGGATGGCCAGTGCGGGCGAGCGCGCGGGGATGCGGGAGGTATTTGATTGGGATGCGAAGTGGCGGTGGCCGTGGTGGAGGATGAGGAAAAGCTGCCGGTTGACCAGAGTGCTGGGTATGAAGAGCGTCCTGGACAGGTTATTTGGGGACGGGTGGGCGACGCCTGGGAGGACCGTTGCGTTGGACGCATAATTATGTATGGATCAATTGTTTATTTTTTTCATACAAAGTGACTGTATCATTAGGGAAAAATTGGATGAGCCAATTGCAAATTCGCAGGTCCCGTTATTTCACCATCCATTCTCCGGAACTGAAATTTCTTGTGCAAATTATGAAGCCTCGATATTGGTTGTTCGCCAGCGTCCAGCATGATTTGGAGACCTTGGAATTCTAATGTCAACTCTGATTACAAACTAGGATACGGTGATGCGAAGACTTTCAAGTTGATGATCTTCTCTGGTACATCACGTGATCACAATAATTCTTGATTTCTCGAAACTGTTGCCGTCATAGTAAGGCGGCCTTCAGGCTTAGCCCGAGTCTCTGGCCACATCATGGCAAATTTAGGCGATACCTACGGATGGCGCTCCAAGTAACTCAGTTTGGGCGTATTCGCCAGAGGGGAGCATATGCTGATGTCCGTATCAGAATCAATTCCTTTCTTGTCACAACATCGACCGTCATACTGGAAGCATCGCATACTTCTCCGTACCCAAATTACATATCTGATGGGATTTTTATTCTCCAGACACAAGGAAAACAAGACGTTCGCCGGGATCTCTGATGCGTTTTGTCGGCCCTCTACATCAGAACTATGCCAAATCGACCCACGGAAGCAAGAACCGGGCGTACTGCTCGAGGCATGTAGCCTGTTGGGCTCTCTGCCCGAGAGCTGTTCTGTGAAGACACGAGAAATACACGGGATATCGCCTCGAGCTAGAACCAGACAGATATGTATTAGCTCCATGAACACGGCAAAACGGTGGCGAGAGCTACCTCACATTGCTTCCCAGCAACGTCGGCCTTAGTCCGCGAAGGTGAGTCGAAGGCTGGTATGAAAGATGTCACAACGGTTTTTACAGGTATCCAAATCAGTGTATTCTTCTTTTCCACTGAAGCTATAAAACCCAACGTGTTCGAGTCAACCCCGACGCTACCTCCAACAGCGACTCTTCTCTCCAATGTTCCACGTATCTCAAGGTAGGAGGATCGAATTTGTCATACAACCGTAGTGATTATACTCCCCGCGCCCTCCCCTGCCTAGTTGTGTTCCTTTCTTGACGGCGAATTGTTCTCGTGGCGCATGACTGGGATTCTGTGGGTTTGCAATTTCGACGGCGGCTGTTGTAGAAGGCTAAAATTTCCCCTCTTGCAAACAGCAGCGCTAGGTCCGGCGCCTCGGCAACTGGCATAGCTTCCCGTGCATCCAATTTCGACTTCACAAACTCCAAGGGAATTTGGACATCTGAAGTCAACGGCAATCCCCCAGCTAGCCGTCCGTTCCGCATAGATTTCTCGGCACCAAATGGAAAAACAGCTTTGTTCGCCGATAACCTCATGGCAGTTGACAACGGATACACCTTGTATGTGAATGGTGCCGCGGCTGCCACAGGCACCAACCCTACCCCTGCAGAACGTGCGTCGGACTTGAGCCTTGCGAAAACGTTTTCGCAGTGAATGCTACGAATATAAAGCTCCCTGCTCCTAACCCCGCCGGAGTTTTTCGGGGCCATACAAATCACCATACCACCGATCCGATTGTATTCAGCTTGTCGCACGAACACGGCCATGATACCTGGTTTTGAACAACCAACATTTGCATTTGACGATAGCAGCTGGCCCGCAGCCTTTGTTGCGTACGATTACGGTAAGTCGTCGGCGACAATGTCGCTATTCCCACTGATCCAGCCACCGTTGGGTTCGCAAATACAAACTGGATATGGACGAACGAGACGATGAACGGCCAAGCACCGTGGGTGCACAGTGTGCCTTCCGTAGGACATATACCCCTCCCAGCGGCCAGATTCCCACTTCCGCCACCCTCACTATTACAGCCGACAACGAGCATTTGCTCTACGTGAATGGCAAAATCGTGGGCTCTGGCACCCAGTAGCAAACTGCACAACACTATCTCGTGAACCTGCTGCCCAGTCGCATTAGCTCAGATGTGCTATTTGCGGCGTATGCCGTCAACCAGGGTCTCCTTGTTTCCATTGACACCAACGCGGAGTAGCGCGGCTGCGATTGCACTGCTGGCGCCTTCGTCATCCCGGACGGGAAATGGAAGGTGAACACCGGTGTGCTATCTGGGTTCCATACGACGACTCGAGCTGGCCAGCAGCGACGGTAGAGGCGTAGTATGGAGCTGGTGGGTGGGGTAGTATCCCCGTTCCTACGACAAACTCTCCGACAAACGGGCTATTGCCTGGCGCTCCTCCTTGATATGCCTACACACGTGTTCTGTCCTTGGCCCCCTTCCGCCGTCACCCATTGGTACGCAGTCTGTGGTATCTAATATTTTGATCTTTTTGACCTTGATTATCTTATTTTGTGTAACACTCTTTGTTGTTTTTCAAGTTCTTCCATGGGTGTAGTCGTTTTTGTAAACTTGTGTGCAATCCGAGTCGAGTCAACTAGTCCTTCCATAACTACTTGGCATTCCAATGTATGTTGTCCAAGTGTGTCTAGTTCCAATTCAACGAATCGACGAACATATCAAGTTCCTTCTTTCTCGCTCGAGAACCGTCTTGGTACTGGGATGGGTACTCTTGAGCTTGTTGCTATATGTATGTGTTCAAAGGGCTGAATATTTACTCACTTCGTGTTGAAAAGTCGGGACGATTTTTTCACTAGGATATTCGTGATGCCGCGGCACGAGCCGACAACTCAAAAACTTGAAGATGGCTACAGCCCTTAACAATCCCCGGCGTCATGTTGGAATCCATGCAGAGCGCATCTCAGATATATCAAGCACAGACTATCCAGGACACCATCCCAATGAGGATAATTCCTGGGACTTGGCCAAATTCAAAGAAGTGCGCATGCCACACACAGCTCGTTCTGCTAAGTTGAATTTGACCAGGATTTGCAAGATAGAACTTGACAGTCAAAGTCCAACGACTCTCGCAAAGATCTATAGAATTTGATTTGGTTGGAGTCGATGCTTCTATTGCGAATGCTTTTCGAAGGATTTGTATCGCGGAGGTACGACCTTTTTCGTTTCCTTCGTATTACTTTTTTCCGACCTTCACAGGTCCCAACCGTGTGCATAGAACACGTATATGTCTGGAACAACACGTCCGTTGTTCAGGATGAAGTTCTGGCACATCGGATAGGCCTCATCCCACTCAATATTGACCCCGCCCTGGTGACAATTAGAAATAGTCGGTCCTTCTCTCATTCTCCGCCCGCATGTCTCTCATATCCTCCAAGACACATCAGATATGTTAACCGATCGCGACACCTTCGTCTTTCGGCTCCAAGTCGCCTGTTCTCGAATCCGCAATGCTCCAAAAGACGCTAAAAATCCTGATGAGATGTATATTAACCACGAAGTCCGTTCGGGCCATCTGACTTGGGAACCTCAAGGCGAACAGGCGGTGGTTTTGGCATCCAAACCTCCTGCACCGACGAATATGGATATCGTGTTAGCGAAGCTGAGGCCGGGGCAGGAAGTGGACATGGAGCTTCATGCGATAAAGGGGGTTGGGAAGGATCATGCAAAGTTCACTCCAGTTGGTACGTCGTTTTCTGTGCACAGTAGGCATCATTTATCAACTCGGTACGAACAGCCACCGCCTCATATCGCATCCTTCCGCTAATAATTATCAAAAAACCAATCCCCCCACATCTGGCAGACAAGTTTCAAAAATGCTTCTCTGCGGGTGTCATCCGTGTTGACCCGCGCACAAAAAAAGTGTCTGTTGACGAGAAGAACATGCGTAAAGATACAGTGAGTCGGGAGGTATTGAGACATCCAGAATTTGAAGGCTTCGTGGAGCTGAAACGTGTTAGAGATTTTTTCATATGTGAGAGTAGCTTTTGTCTGTGCTGTTTTTTGTTGTTAATCACCCCGCCTTTTGAATACGTAGTTGACATTGAATCAGAAGGCCCATATGCGCCTGAACGGATACTGCTGGAGTCAATAAAAGTCATGCGGGACAAAATCGCGAAGATTCGTAAGGCGGCTGAAGCTCTTCTCGATAACGGTCCGGGTACAGTGGATGTGGAGATGGGAGATTCATAACCATTAGATCAGATGTGGAGTTTGATGGTCGGATGTCCTATATTTGAATTTGTATGCATACCGCTATTCCATCATTCATCATGGGTCTGGCAACGCGTTTGTCTGAAACTGCCGGTGTCTGCGCTATGATGAACATGCGAGCTACTAGCAGCAGAATGGTAAATTAAAATGCGTCAAGTGTAGCTGGGCGACGGAGAAGCAGACGCAGAAGAGTCGAATGTATACTATTAAATGGAGTGACAAGAGCGCGGGTATATATATTGCAAAAGATCCTATTCCCCACCCAGCATAGCGGCAATGCAGTCCTGATATACCAGGACATTGCGCTACAAACAGTAAATTTTGTAGGGTGTTTATTTCCACGAGAAACCTGGAGTCGTAAAGGTTGAGCAAAGCTAACACAATTGCAGGAGTAAGACATTACCTCTCAACCAGAGGAAACCTCTAGACTTCTCAGTTTTCGACTCCCGCTTGGCAGGATATGGTGTAGCCACTCCGCCACCCATGCCGTACGAAGAGGACAAGGCCGCGAAAGCCGCTTCGTAATTTTTTGTGGAGGCTGTTTGTTGGGGGGCGGTGGTTGTCGGTACTGATGGAATGGTGTGCCTTCGGGCTTTCTTAGAAGGAAATGCAGGCGTTGGGACGTGGCCGCCGGTGCCATACGTAGACTGGAGTGTGGCAAAGGCGGACGAATAGTCTTTTTTGGGGACGAGAGGGCCGGTTGAGATTACTGTGCTAATGGAGACGAGGGATGTAGTCGATGGGAATGACATATCTGAGACGGGAATCAAAAGGGGGATGGAGAGGTAGTTGATTTGAGAAGTTTTGAACTCTTCGAAGAAATGGGTTGCCTACAAACATTTTATATACACATAGCGTCAGCCCGGTACCTGGATGTTTCGCATCCGCAATAAGAATCCTCCTTTTCGAATGCTGTGCCAGTATACTTGCTTGCTGTTAGGTAAGACCGGCTGCAGAAACACCCACTGCGGACCGGCACAGTTACTGTGATAGCACACGGCTTCAAAGCGCCTCAGTCGAATAAGCTTGGGTCTGGTAAGTGACTCAGGTCGCCGTCCGAGATATCGGAGCTACTTAGCGCTCAGCACATCTGGTTGCCAACTAATTGAGGAATGGGTACTCACGCGACTGTCTTAGCTACAGGGGTCAGTCCTTCTTCAGATAGGCGCTAGTCATCGCCATCCGATCGCTTGCGCTGTTGAAGACCGATATCGATTTTCCGACAACCAAGGGTTTCGGGATCAGATCTACCAGTCAGCCGCCATATAGGCCGAAAACGCCGGAAAAGGACTGAGACGTGAAAGAAAGCGACTGACTGGTATCTAGGGTCTAACAAGCGAGCGAATGCCATCCATTGGAATGTCTAACGTTTATCACTTCGGTGCATCCGCAAGACTGATGATGTTTGTCATTGTTTATCAGCACCGTCGTCCGGGCACACCCGGGCCGCTAGCACATTACCAGAAATATTGACGGTTGCTAAGCAGCGTCGAGCTCAAGAAGACTGCCATTCAGGAATGGCCAGTTCCGAATGCATGCCAGGGGTATAATAATACAGTAAGATCCAAACAGTAATGAACGACTCTCCTTCATGATGTAAATGTGCGGAATCATCCCTCGTAGCTAGGTGGTTGATCAGGGAAATGTTGTACCCAGGCCGACTGCTGAGCCTGCAGCTGCTCGACTTGTGCTCTGATCATTTCCACCTGATGCATCACCTCGGACTCATGGTGTGATGAAGAAGGTCCGAGAGACGATGCAGAATTGGGTCCAGAGTGTGAACCATCCTGTTGGACCTGCAGCTGCGGCTGCGTTTGGCGTGAGCTCCACATCTCCGACTTTTCGTTGAGTTGCGTTGAGTTGGACATCCCTCCTACAACGCTCGCATAAAGACTGCGAGAGGTTCCAGACCCAGACATATCTGATGCATTTGTCGGACTGAATGGTGCATGATCACTGTCTGTTTGTTCCGATAGGATGTGACCGACGGATGGTGGTCCCTGGAAATGCGTTGTTCCCCGGAGGGAGGAGGCTGATACCAATTGACGAGAAGGTTGCGAGAAGGCACTAACTTCGAGTTGGGTTTCTCTGAGAGGGGGCGATGTGTAGAGTGTAACACCCTGAATTGATTCTCTGCCTAATCGGCGGCGGCGGCAAACGATTAGAACGCTGACGGCTAGACCAATTGCGGCCAGCCCTCCAAGGACCACTCCAACAATTGCTCCTATTGGAGGAGTGTGTTTGGTATTGGCAGAAACTGGCGACGCGGTCGGTGTGGTGGAGGTTCCAGACCCCGGTGTGAAGGAAGACACACTGTCAAAGCTAGAAATTATGATGTGTCAGAAGTGAAATAAAGATGCATGCCCGGATTAAAATGCAACGCACGTGTATATGGCATAATCGAACATGATGAACACAGAATGATTTTGTCCCCCCGTCGAGATGAGAAACTGATGCGTCGCATTCCTCAAAGAGGTGTTGGAATAGACGAGAACATTGTAATTTAGAAGGGTGGAGTTATCGGAAATGTGTTGATAGCTTCCGACAAATTCGCCGTCAATCGTAAAGTCACATTGAGTCAAGGAAGTTACATCGCCGCTGTTTGGGGTGTTCGAAGTGATGAAGTACACATAAAGGGCAGTTCCTTGTATAATATATCAGTAGTCCGACTCAAGTCCAACTGAGTCTCGCTCACCTGTGAACGGAAACGCAATCGACATAGACCCTAGAACCGGGCTGTACGTTGCAGAGGTCCAGCTGCCGTCGTGGGCCCGGGTTACATCTCCCGAGATCGCACACCCTGTGCAGTTGGCCCCCTTCCATACACCAGTTGTCGGACTATACACAGGGATTGCACCAGTTATACTATCTCCGAACTGATCATCAATTGTCCCGTTTTTTTGGGCCTGACAAGAACACAGCACAAAGGCAAATAGTGCTAACAGCAGAGGGGATCCAAGCATTGCGTCCAGCTTCAAGGGTCAGTGGCTAGCACCGATAGCCAGGAAGTGTGGGGCCGTCTCATTGCCATCGTCAGAGTCCCTTGGGAGCACATGTGACATGCGTAGGGCTGCCAGTGCGTGACCCCGATCCATACCAATGGAATGATGGCGCGTTAAAAAATAGGTTATCAAAATTAGCACGTTGGTACGGTACCTGAATACATTTACTCAGAGACATAAGCCATTACAGCCTCAAAAGGGTCTTGGGAAGTCGGCCCTCTTTCCAACATCCAGCTACCAAGCCACGAAGCCGGCGGGAACATCCAACGCGAACTCGGCGGCTTCGATGATCAGGATTCCAAACACCCCAAACGTCACTTTCGGCTCCATGTTTATCCGCACAACCATTGGGGACTTGCCGTGGCATCGTTACTGCCTCAGGAACCACAGAGAGCCATCACCGACCTGCTGCTTGATATTGATCCCATCGGATATCTCGATTGTACGACGGCGGTACGTGATAAAGGACCTGCCAGTGCAATGTATGTTCTTTAATGGCCAGTATCGCGATTGAGTTTAAAATAGCAATACTTTTAGAACGCAGACGATGGCTCACAACAAATGCTCCAACAATTCCCTTCCACTCAGGAAAATCACATCTCCGTGTTGGAGACTACTACGGCCACATGAGGAACGTGCTTGTCACCCAATATCTCGTGCATCCTCATAAGGTATCACATCTGTTTCGCACCCTCTGCTCCGGATAGACCTTTTTTACAGCATCACTTTCCGGAGCCTGCATCGATTTGTCTTGTCTGCAAAAAATAGTCAGTCTCAAGCCGAACGAGGTCAAACATTGACGACCAATAAATTAGAATGAACTCAGGCAGGCGACGATCTCCACTGACACGGGAAATTGGAAGACAAATTGATTATCCGGTTTCTAGGCAAGTCAGCCGTTACCCGAATGGATGGCTTCCCCCCAGGTGAAAGACGATCAGATCGCGACAAAGGTTGAGCAGTTCTTGAATAAAGTAGTAGCCTTGAAGAAATAATGGTATTGAGACAGAAGGGAAACTGTGAAGATAGAGTGGGCTTACCGAATACATACACAGCTGCACTATAGGTCTGTGTCTCCAATCTCTGTCAACTCAGAAAGCACTTAAAGTCCTTACGAGCCAGAATCTCTGCAGCAGAAATGTAAACTTTCGTGAGAGCGGCGTCAACTTAAATCAATTTCACGGCCAGAGGATTCTCACCTTCCAAAAGTGTGTTGGCGCGCAGGCCTGTCGTTTTTCTTCTCGATCGCTTCCGTCAGGTCATAGAATGCAATACGAATTGTGAAGGCATCGTAAGATCCAGAACCGAAAACCCAACAGCCAAGCTTGATTTCATCGGACATGATGTCCACAGGAGAACATAAAACTGACGGAGACAGGGCCAGAAAGGGTGCAAGGTAATAAAAGGGAGAAGATTCAGCACGATATCTGTGTGTTTTACAATAAAGTCAAGGGCACCCCTCTTCTTGATCAAGAGTAAAGACGTGGTCACCAGGATATCTATTTCCATGAAAGACCTTGGGTCACCATCAGTGAAAATCAATAATACACTAGAGGGGCGGGGACATTACCTCTCTGCAAGACTCAGAGGAAAGAACTACGTCTGTTTGCAGGTGGGGGTGACCGTTGTTGTGGCTGTGGTGCGCTGTTACTCGGGGTGGAGACGGCGTTGGGAGTGTTACAACGGAGGACGAATGGTCCTTTTTAGGGACAAGAGGAACGGTGGAGAATACCGTGTTGTTGGAGATCAGTAACGTGGTGGGTGTGAAAGGCATAGCTGAGGCGATGATCGACGAGATTGGGGCACGAAAGACACTGAGGGCTGTCGGCCGCGCTCGAACTGCGTTACATGGCTCCGTTGGCCCTAATAATGTCGTCCTGTGCGGGCGTACTCGGACGTCCATTTGACTGCGCAATTACCTACGCTTCGAGTCACTGCTCGAAACCTCTGTACCTTTTACAATTGTGGAAAAGTGAGTCAAAATGACTCGACAACGACAACGCGTCAAATTTGACCCCGTAACGCCTTGTTGACGGGAAGTTTTCGCCTTTTCGCCTCAAGTCTGAATTGAAAGCGACAGGTAAAATGCGTTAGTACTTTAGAATGGGAAATATAAAAAATCAATTTCATAACCAAGGACACCGATCACCTTGCGGTCCAGCCGACCGGTTGGGGCTACCCTTTACCTGGATGTCTTAGCCCGCATTCCTGTAGGATCACTGGGCCACTACATTGGAGCCTCTGCATAAATCAAGGTCATAAACCAGCAACAATTGAGTTCAATAAGTGGGCGGTAGGGGGAGGCGTGGGGGATCCGACGGAGGTGTTGGCCAGAGGCAGGCTACGTTGCTGTATGGGCTTGGTGAGAATGGCGAGGATGTAGAGGTGAAGAAGGCGGTTGAGGAGGGGAGCGCATGCCAGTGGACTGGGGTTGGTGTTGTTGGGTGGACGATTGGGCTGCTGTTCCCTGGTAGTGAGCGAGATGAATTCGGGCTGGGAGGGACGTGGATTCCTGTTGTGTTGAAAGAGACGGGACTTCCGGCTCGCCGAACCGGTCGCGTTTGATGAAATTTGATGTTGCACTTTCGGAGGCGTCCGCGAAATACGGGTTTGAGCTGTGGGAGGTGGAGGAGGGGATAGAAAGTGAGATGGTGAAGCCGAAAGTTGCATCACTGGACGAGGATGGTGGGGCCGGCGCAAAAGACGACGAGGAAGAGGAAGAAGAAGAGGTGGTGGAAGTGAAGCGCAGGACTGAAGAAGGTTGAAGGGGGTTACTTGGGGAAGGTGGAGGCAGAAGCGAAGAAGAGTGTGAAAGTTGGGAAGGTTACCAAGACCAGCCTGTGACAGTGATAATATTGTGGTTGAGGCGAGGGAAGTCGGGGAGCGGGATGCAGGTAGGCTTGTCGTAGACGCCGGCCGAGCACGAACTACATTTCGTGGAATAATCACGATACCCAGCACTCAAATTCGCAATATATCTATACGCTGGCACTGACAGGAACGACGACTTGAAGTACGTTCGGTCCTGATATATCCAAAATGGCTCGATTATCACTTGACCCTCAAGTCAGCGGAGGATGCACTGAGGGGTTGACTCGGAAGCGTGCAGAGTTCCTTTTCTATCAACTAACCCGACAATTACAGACAACCACCCTGTGATCACAGACGCTGGCGTTCAAACGGCCACTGGCAGCATGTGGAGGGAACTTTTCGTGGCGGCGTCGTGTTTTACGGATTTTCTGGAGAGTCGTGGCGAAATGGTGGAGAGGATGAGATCCTCAGCAAGATATTCTCTCTGCTCGAAAATTCAGCATTTCAGGCTGCATATAATAAGCTTCGATCAGGCAGCCAGCGACTGGTGCTCAAGAATTTTCGGTATCGCTGGGAACCACATTGGCAGGGCTGTCCTTATGGCATCTCTACCGATGCTTCCGAAAAATGTCGAGAATTCAAGTTGACATGCTTGAAATCGTCGTATGCCGAGGAATTCCAGGAAGAAATATAACGACTCGGATTTGCTACCTGCCATCAGGAATTGGGACTCGGAGCTTCGTTAACGTCCCGGACTTGGAGTTCCTCCATGAGGACCTGATGACACCGCGCAAAATACTATACAGTCGATTCACCGAACGCCGACGAGAAACACGAGGCTATGTAGGGTAACTAACATTGCCTAGTTACTACGCTGACCCGTCGACAATCACACGCCAGGCCCTGGACCGGTATAAATGTACGCTGACCTCATTCCTTCATTCTTCAGCTGAGCTCGCCCAATCTTGCGTTCATTCTTCAGTCTCCGGTGCTGGCAACCGTACGACCCATTTCATCCGCAACTTATACATCCTTTCAACTCGCTCAACATCACTTTCTTACAATGGTCCGTCTTCGGACTGTCATCGTCGCCGCCGCCGCCCTCAGCGTCTCTTCTGCATTGGCAGTTCCTGTGCCCCAGTAAGCCTGCTCTTGTGCGAATGTTTTTTTTGTGCACGCGGGCTGACAGATCGTTAGTGTCTTTCAACGACGCGGAGATAGACTGCCTGCTGACGGTGGTGGTGGTAGTGGTAGTGGTGGCCGGGGTGGCGGCGGTCTTGAGCCCGATGATCATCGCGCCCACATTACTCGCATCGAAAGCCAAATACAACAACTAATACAAGAAATACAACTACCAATTGGTGGAGGTCCCAATGGTGCCGGCGGTCTTCTTGACCACATCGCTCGCACTGCAAGCCAAATAGAGGAACAACCCGATCCTGATGCCTGCGTTCGACTGTTGGAAGCGCTAGAGCAACGCACAATAGCACTCAGACATGAG
>QLPF01000621.1:0-33526 GCA_003314045.1 Hygrophorus pudorinus
CGACTACTACAGCGACTAGGCCATATTGTTTCATTGTTCACGTCGAGGTTTGCTGCCTTTCCCTATCAGACATTGCTTGACCATTTCGTCCTGTTGATGATGCTCGTCTTCTGTCCATAGGTCGGTGGGGAGGCGTGTTCAAGTTGAACTCTGCGATAATTATCAGCCACAAGCTTGTTTGTTCATATTGATCACCAACTCTCCTCACACCGCATCATGGCGAACTTGAAGTTTCAAACGATTTTCTAGTCGAACATGCAAAGTTCCCATTCCCTCCTCCTAATGAACTTTGATCTGTAGGGACCATTGATATATCCCGATTTGAATTCACGTTGCTCAAGGAAGAGTGGAAAGCCCAGCATGCTGTGTGGGACGATGCGCTGGTTCAGAAGCTTTGTCACACTTTGAAGAACATCCTCGGGGACACTCCTTTAGCAGCCAATGCCGAACGTCCTCTCCTGGCAAGATTTTCACCCAACATAGAATTCGATGAGCTTGGCGCACAAGCTCAAGTATGGTCCGAGAATGAAAATGAAGCTCGTGTGAGTTTTCGCAGAATTTCAGATCTTCATTCCAGGCCAATCGATTCGAGCTGACACTCAGAGCAGAGTCGGACATTGCTGGAACAGGGCTCCTTTGCCGCCATAGAGAAGTGTTTGTGGGTATATGGTCAATATGTCTTTAAGACGCTGGAAGAAAACACAGTCCATGGGAGCAGCAGCAAGGTTGATTACGTCACAGTCGTGGACCATGGGCCTAAGGTACTCTGTGAGGCAAAATCTCCATCGGTCATGCAAATGGTCGGCGATTTACTACCGCCGCACGGCATCAAGTTGAAATGGGTTATCGGTCAATCACTGGTGCCAAAAATTCTCACTAAGGTGAGCTTGTTATTTCCTGTCAGTTACAACATCAGTTTCAAATAAATATGCGTAGGCTGCATTGTATCTGGGTCTGAGAGAGATGGAATGGCTCTTTCTTACCTGCCACAATTACTGGATTGTGTGCCGTCTTGTGAAAGATGACGACCACCCGTATCTTGCATACTCGCCAAAAATTAGTATCAATGACTCGTCGGAGCCTTTTCAAACATTCCTAGGTGCCATTTTATCTGTCGTCAAAGGTGTTCCCGTCGAAGCCAGCATGTACAGTTCAGATATGCAACTTGATATTATCGAGGAAGAAAAAGACGACGGCCCCCTACCTGAAGATGACATTGATGATGGTTCAGGAGCAAATAGGGGTAGTTCAGGTGGAGGGGCTGCCACTGGTTCCCCAATGACCCGTAGCGGTGCACTTGGGCATAACTATGCCGAATCTGAGTTAATGGTTTGTCCATCCCTTGGCCGATATTGCTTGGCTTGCCTATCCACTCTCAGATTACTTCGTCTTCCCCCAAATCGCCTGAATACTCACAAGTATGGACGCAACTATATTCTATGTTGAATAACATGCTCAGCCTTCCACAGTGTGCCGGGAACAGCAAACAACGCCTATGGCTTACACGCTTTATAGCATCGGGATCGACTGGCAATGTCTGGCAATGTCGTTTCGATAACAGCGATGACTTGTTTGCCGTCAAGGTCATCGAGGTATTACGCCGCTCTGACGCAGGCAATAGACAACGGCTCCATAATGAGTTTGATGTTTACCTTACCCTGGACAAGGCGTATCAATCTGGGCAACTACGCAAACGCATCGCTCCGCGTTGCTATGGGGCGTTTGAGGGTAATGGCGTGGATGTTGTCATCCTTGACTTATGTGATGGTATTCTCAATGAGTGGGATGAGCTAAGCGCTTCAGAGCGGTAAGCAACAGAAATCATGTCAAGTAATTTCTCTCACAGTACATAGATCCCAGGTATACAAGTTGGTGCAAGACCTTCACAGAATCGGAATAGTGCATGAAGACCTCGAACCCAGGAATACAGTACGAGCTTATGGAGGCAAGTTCCGTCTCATCGATTTTTCGGAAAGTAGGAAGCACATCTGCAAGGAAAGCAAGGTACTACAATATATGGTCACTTCACTCTTAGTTGCTGACATTCGAATAAGGTCAGCGAATCACACGCTCATCCCGCTCCAGACAAAAATCAGATGTGTTTCGAACTGCAAACATTCCGAAACTTATTGTGGAAGCGGCAGCCCCTTCAAACCGATCGTGTGAATTTGGGTGAAATAGACGAGGTGTGCGTCAATTGAGGTGTCGATTAGTCTTATTCGATTCGGTCAGAAGTCTGTAACTCAGCGCTTCAACTTGAAGTTCAGCTGGATCTTTTCCTTGTGATTGTACTTTTGGTGTGGGAAACATCTGATGAAGTTTGTCCTGGTACAACTCAACAACAATTCCTCGTACGGCTTGCACCTACTCCCTGACGACCGTGACTGACAATTCCATTGACAAGGTCTATAGATCTACACTTGCATGATAAGCTACAGTGACTCGAAAAGGAAATGTACAACGTGCACATTCCCGCCATTTCATTAGGCCCCGTTAGGGATTATATATAAGTCAGATTGTTGTGAGATTATGAGTGAGATTATATACACCTACCAAACAGAACCAAAGTCACACCTTGGAAATGAGAACCTGCCGGTACAGCCACAGATGATGTACAGGCATATAAAAGGTTCTCCTCACTAATGTTGTCAACAACAACAGATATGGTCAAAATATATTGATTGTTTTATTATAATGATTACACTACAAGTAGTGAAATTTGCAAAAAAAATGATGGAAAAAATGATGGAAAAAATGAGGAAAAAATAATTTTATTGTTGTGTATGATGAGTGCAGCCATGATCAACAATGAGCATAGGACCTTCCTTGACTTCGTACTATCTGGCACTCCGACTAGGACCCCGAAAATTTTCGAGGACCAGACAGCTAAAGGGCAAGGACAACAATTCACACTAGACACTATCAACATATTTTCACTCAAACTAACCGAAAAATGATCACTGCATATGGTAAGAATTGAGCACAGGCAGCGGTAAGGCCACCACATCATCGGAGCCTGCTATGTCAATGGAGGACCCAAACAAACACTCCGTCAAGATGTTGTGCAAGCACAGCTTCTTGAAAGACATGGATGGCGATATTGAATTCAATATATTAAAGCTAACGGATATACTGATGAAGATCATAGTCAAAGTTTCTACAGTTACTAAAAACACAGCTATAAATGACTTGTTTCATCACTAAATTGGAAGAGAAATGAGAAAGCTTTATATTTCCTTAAAATGCATTTAATATAAGCAATATATATATTTCTTGTAGATCATCTGGTAAAGCCATATATACATTGGTGGGGTTTACATATTTCTGTAACTTCCTGAAGTATTGCTACCAATTGTTAAAAAAGCTCAGATTTTTAGATGTGGGCCTGAAGACCCATGTTGATGAAGCTTGTACAAGCTTTATCAGTTATGGCAGCAAATAAATACATGGGTAGCCTTGATGGAGTCTTCCAGATAAATCCATATTGAATATATTTGTAAGAGCTATCCACATGATAACTTGTGAGGCCTATCAATCAGGATGGTAAGCTCTGTCCAACATAGCCAGGTGTGCAATGGTGACAAGCATCTGGTCTGCAGCTGCCAGCATGATGGACATGTTGCCAGGTTGGAAAGCATGTCAGCTCTGGCCAACATAGCCAGGTGCACAATGGTGACAAGTATCTGGTCTGTAGCTGCCAGCATGATACACCTGTTGCCAGGTTGCCAGGGAAGAAAGACATCATTAAATATACTCAGAATCAAAATTGTACATGGTTCTGGTTACATTATAGCTATACCCAGGCCAGTCCAAGCCTGTACTCCCGACTTAATGCGATGCCACACAATGTGCCACCCAGTCAAAGACCTGAATTACAACTCTCGACTCAACAGCTGCGACAAACGCGCTGCGAACCTGTGTCCAACCTAACACATGCCGAGTCCTGTGGCATGTGATTGATATTGTCCAGCAGCAGTGATGATACACATTGTTCATTCCAAGCATTTGGGATGGCTGACATGGTCGTTAATACAACTAACATGGCACACAAACAATAACATACCTGTTCTTGTAGCATACAAATTTAGAGAACATCATCACTACATGTAACCATTGATTGTGTTGAATGTTGCCACCAAAGGGAATGGGCGGCGAGATGCCCGCGGCTGGGGGCAGAGACGGAGCATCTGTGATGAGGTCATGGAATAGACTCAGTCTCCAAAGTAACATGCAAGCAGGCAGGACAGGATGACTTACTGAGGTTTTGTGTGTTTTTGAACAACCAATGATGGTTATGGACAGTGCTTCTGGGCAGCGGCGCCAATTTTGTTCAAGATTTCTGTCATTCTAATGGTGCTATCTCATCATTGTCCTACATTCGTACTCAGCTCCCTCCCCCATCTTCTGAAATATGATGGAGCAGAGATTGCAAGAACTAGGTCTATGGGCGATGGTGATAACTCTTGGCTCAACAGCAGCAGCGAACATGCTGTGAAGCCATGGAATAGCCAATGCGACGGTGGGCTACCCTGTCGACAACTCGAACTTGAAGAATAGTATGGTCACCTCAATAGCTGCGACAACACCTTGTGAAGCCTTTGAAGATGTGTGCTGTGACGAAGGGCCTTTTTGCTCAACAGCCGCGGTGAATACGCTGCAAAGTGGAGCTTGAAAATGCAGTGAGATGAAACTAACATAAAGCTCACGTGAAGTAGCTACCACATGTTGGGGGTGAAGTCATCCTGGGGGTGGTTGAGTGCATGGACGACATTGGAGACTGCGAGTCTGGCTGGCGATAGAACAGCCGGTGGGAGACCAACATTCATCCCGGGGGTACTAAAAAGCTTGGGCTTCTTCTGATATAACTTGTAAGATCTTGACACCTGAGCAGAGTTTCCAATCAGGCTGCTCTTTGCTTCGGAGGGACAGCATGAGGCCTTGGATCGGCATGGCTGCATCTCGGTACCAGAGGATTGTCCTGTCATCTTCATTTACCATGCTTCATATGAAAGCTTCGAAATGCCGTTGCAAGGGTCATAGGAGGGAGTAGACTCTGTGGCAGGTAGCTGGGGAGCTGCAAGGCCAAAAGTGTTGCTGTCCTTACCCCAACCTACAAAATTACTGCCAGGCTTTATGCCAGGAGTAAGCATTCGGCAGCAGAAATGTGGTTGGCTGCCATACTGAAAATAGTGGCCCATCATCATGATGAAGACCACCCAGCTGAATGGAGTCAACTATGTCCTGACTGTGAGTGTCAGCATTGGAACGGGTTATTGGAACGCTGGGGCCTGAATAGAACAACTCATCCAGACCGAAACTGTATGCGCTTGCATCAAACTTCAAGGAATAAGAGCATCAGTAGTGAACAATGCCATGAAATGATAGTGACCTACCAGATTGTTAGACTCAGCGCTGCCAGTGCCTTGAATGGAGGAGGGCAGCATCATATGGCTAGCAGACTTTGAAAACCATATCGCAAGATATACAGTTTTGAGCAGGGCAGGGTCACATGAAGATTGTACTGTTTTGCAAACCTTTCGTCAGTGAAGACATCTTTCGCCAATATGATCACCTGTTGAGTTGGACCGAAGGACATGTAATAAGTATGCTGTTTGGCGAGATCTAAACATCAGCCTGCCAAAGACAGTAAGCGACTCTGAATGCAGTTTTAAAAACTGTTAACCTAACGCCAGTCCAAGCCCTCGGTTCAACAGCTACATTGCACCCACTGCAAACCCGATAGAGCTATGATTGCCATAACTTGGTGTGATATGATGGGTGTCATACCTGTTGATGATGACAATCTTGACCCCAATAGCAGAGCTCCAACATTGGACTATTGGACCAGATATATAGGTGAATGCATTTGGTAATATTATGTTGAGTCAGACATCTGATGTACAATGAGTATTTGGTTTGGTGAAATCTGGAAAATAGACCCATGAAATTGATGAAACATTGAATGCTGGGGAATTGTGAATGGCATACACTTGAGTCTCAATGGCTGCAATAAAAAAACTGAGCAAGATATGATGTGTGATGACCAGCACTGGATGAGTCACGATCACTTGTTAAACACAGCATTTCAAAGTTTTGCTGCATTGGTGAATGATACAGTGTTTGGCAAGTGATATAGTGTTTGGCAAGTGATACAGTGTTTGGCAAGTGATACAGTGTTTGGCAAGTGATACAGTGTTTTATGAATGATATGGTGAATCATTGACTGACGGAGAACCTGCAACAAGATCATGGATTAAATCCAGTCTCCAAAGTAACAGGCAGGCAGGACAGACTTTGCCAGTGAGATTCTCTAATCACTGCCATCAAAGATCCGTGGGCAATGACTCAGCTCAACAGCAGCGACAAACACGCTGTGAAGCTATAGAATGTACAAAATACTAGCTGTGACGATGGGCCACCCTGTCGACTTCAACAGCTGCAGTGAACATGCTGCGAAGCCATGGAATCTACCAAATAGCTGATATGACAGCGGGCCACCCTGTCGACAACTTGAACTTGAAGAATAGTAATAGTACAGTTGCCTCAATAGCTGCAACGAATGCCTTGTGAAGCCTTTCAAGATGTGTGCTGTGGCGAAGGGCCTCTCCACTCAACAGCTGCGGTGAACACACTACGAAGTGGAGCTCGAAGATGTGGTGAGACAAAATTACTTGAACTGAGTTCAAAGTCCAAAACTCCGACAGAAATAGTATTTGAAGAAACAACTAGTTGTGTACAACGTGCAGGGCTTCGGCTGCTGAAGGTTTATATAAAACTCTCACAAGGGCTTTATAAATGTTTTTAGACAAAACAATATGACAATGTTTGGTTTCCAACAATGAGACGACATTTTTCCTGTGTGAGCGAGGTTTCAACGGGATGCTCAGGCAACATTAAGAGTGTGACCCTGTGTGAACGTTCATGGAGGGCCATCTTGGAGGCCTACTGCAGCCATGGCCCAAGGCTGTCACAAGCCTTTAAAACATAGCTGGATGGCTCATCAAAACATTGTCACAGCATTCAGAAAAAACCTTCACACTAGCTCAATAAAACCTCTGTTGGATGCTTGCAGAACGCTAGTCAAAACGTTCCCACAAGGTTCAGTCTGGTGTACTAGTGGAACTAGTGGCTGCCATGCCAGAGCTGCATCGCACAGGTGGAGGGACTCATGTTATGACAGGCTTTTGACTGGGGTATCGCAAAATTACAGGGTACAGATACACTGAATGCATGTGGCTGATTGAGCCCAGAATCTACTGTAACCAAACGATGTTACAGGTATCAGATGCTGTTATTCGGTGCCAGTGTAGCCACAGCTCATTGTTCATTGCATTTCTCCTTGATCTGTGCAAGAGCACTGTTCTTGCATATAGCACACCGGGCAGATGAATAGGAAGGGAATATTTGACTAGAAGATGTGTTTTAGTTTGATGAAATAGGATCCACATCATGAGAATAACCTACCGGTTCCACCATGTCAAAAGCTCATTAACTTCCTCACTCTCCTCTACATTGTCAAATAGGTCAAGAACACTACTATAAAATTTATCTGAATCGGTGACCGTATCGGTTCAGGAGAACACAGGCGAGGACGAGAGCACAAACCTGACCTAAAATAGGAGTCATTGTAACAGGATATAATCTAACCTGAGGAATAAAAATCAAACCTGAGTAGCAACATATGCAATTGATGCGGGAGTAACCTGTGTCATGCTATGAATGTGCACATTGCTGGATTGCATAGCCTTGGGCTCCTTATCTATGGAACTTGGTGATGTAAATATGTGTTTGTAAGCCTAGATATCTGGTGTCTCAACTTTAGAAAACATTTTAGACTTGGAGATTGAGACATACCAATACAAGGAGAACACTGTGGAAAAGCCCATTCCAAGGGTCCTCTGTGTCATAAGAGTAGCCCTGGTAGAGGAATATGGGCCACTGGTCACCTGATACAGCCATCTTGCCGCTACATAGCTTCTCCTTGATCCTAGACGCTGTTAGTATGTATAGCAGATTTCTGACATGGCTCTTACTGGGTATTGGACCAGTCTATACTGGCAGGACATAGAAGGGCCCTGGTATGCTTGTGATGAAACCCACGGTCAGTCTTCATGTTATGCACTAAAGGGGGATTGAGAGGCTGTCCACGTGGTGTGATCCAGTCCAAAACGGCGCTTTTCAGACTCTTGGTTTGCATTGCAAGCCCCCCTCTGGATCTTTAGATGGTAAGCACACTAGATAGACATTAACAGGATATGTGAAGACACATACAAGCTCAGTGATATGCTTAATGTCCTCCTTGGAGCCATCTATGAGGCATTTCTCCAGGCCAGGTACCATTTCAAGAAGCAATTGAAAGACTTGGTGTTCTCTTCGCTCCCTAGGACATCTGTCATACCTAGATCAGGGGAGGAAAGGGGGACACTGTGGAACTTACTCATGTGTAAAGGTGTCTTCTAGCTGCTCCGCGATTTCTCCAACGCACAACAAGCTATTGGTCAGCAAAGCACCGACCATGCATAAGGCATGAATGGTTCATCCAAAATGCCTTCCATAATGCACAAGGGGATCAGATCCACAGCTAATGTCTAGAATTCAGTATGAGGGAAAGAGGGACATTGATCACGATATACGGTTTCTTCCTTGGACCAAACTACAGGGCTGCTGGCCTCTTGCGGCTCTTGTCTGTTGGAGGGGACTTCTCATCAGATGGCATTCAGATTGTAATAGTACGTGGGTGAATACAGAACTAGTTTCTCGAATCAAATGCAAGGCTTTATAACTCTCACATTTGAAACTCTCCAAACACAAGATCACAAAATAATTGGTCGCCAAATATGCACTAGTATACACAAAACCAGTCACCAAATGTAAATGCGCAAAATGTGACATACTCCAAGCTGTGGCATAGGGAAGAGATCGCACCTGTTAAGTCAAACAAAAATAAAGACTCAGAAAGATTCCAATCGAAACCACAAGTTATCCATAGCCAGAACAAGATCATTTTGAAGCAGGTCGCCCGATAGAAAATGTGTCGCCTAGACGATAATTTGTTGGAATAGACAAGCGGATCGGAGTCTCCGGGCTTGGAATCGATCAATGAGGTCATGTGATATGATGCCTGTTTCTATCGCGCCCGAGTTCACTATTTACCCTTTTATTTTCCATTACATTTATTTATACTGATGTTTCAGCGGACACATGACAGTCATACATAGTATATATATTGCCGCTTCGTAGTACACTGCCCTCACACTTCTGTTGAAGCTGAGGCACAGTGAGTATTCCCATTAAACTTGTTTTACTTTTGTCTTACTTACTTTGTACCAGACTCGCGTCATCTATTAGGTACATCACATTTATAACACACTTCTGTTGAAGCTGAGGCACAACTCACGTTGTCTATTAGGTATATAACGAGCACGGTCAGCTATCACTAACAGGTTATGAGCCCCGGATGAGCTATGACGGATGTGGTACTTACCTCCAACTTGACCTCCCTTGTGATCCCCAAACTCCATGACAATGGAACCAACTGGGCTGATTATGAACCGCATGCTCGCCGTGCTATGGGCTCAAAGGGATTGGTTGCCCATCTCGAAGGCCGTGCCAAACCGCCCGTTGCATATGTCATGGTTAATGATGTACCCATGGTATCTATGAACCCGGATGTACCTGCAACTGACAAACAGTTAGAGGCGAAGGAGAAGCGATTGACAGAATACGAGCAAAAGGAGTACTTAGCTCAACGCCTCATCCTCTTGTCGACCTCGCCGTGCCTCTCTCAGAAGGTCCTGCACCTAACCACAGCAAAAGCCATGTGGGATGCAGTAACACACGATGCGACTACAAAAAGCTCACTGCACCAAGTCAACGTCCTAAATCAATTGCAAACAATCAAATGCGCGCATTCGTTGGATGCAAAGACTCACCTCTCTGAAGTCCGGAGTCACTTCAAGAAGATAACTCAATTACATGAACACCTACGTGTCACAAATTCCCCAGTTACAGACTCAACCTATGTCAGTATAATTATATCCTCCATGTCTGAGTCCTATCATCCTACCGTTCAAACTGTCGAAACAACCATGACAGTCACCGGAAACCAAATAGCTCCCGACAACCTTCTTGCTGTCTTCCTTCAAGAGGCCAAACACCGTGCTATTGAAGGTGGCAAAGCCAAAAGTGAAGCCGCTATGGTAGCGGGACCAGCATCTGGGGAAGAAAGGTGGTAAAAAGAATGCACAGACCAATAAAGGACAGCATAAATGTGATAACTGTTCGAAACTGGGACATACCAAAGACAACTCCTGCGCACTGGGAGGTGGCAAGGAAGGTGAAGGCCCTAATCAAAAGAAGGCCAAGCCTAAAACCGACTCGGCCAACGTCGCAAAGACAGACGACTCGAGTGATCTATTCACCTTCATCTGCACATCTGACTACCAAGCTGTAGCTGCAATGTTAAACCCCGATGACTCCAAAGTAGATGCCATCCTAGATAGCGGCGCTAGCCAACACTTTTCCCCTCACAAGTCTGAATTCCGGAACTATGAGGCGATTGACCGTGAAATAAAAATAGCGGACAGACGTACCTTTAAGGCTGTCAGAAAGGGGGATGTGCGATTGAACCTGCCAAACAGAAAGTCAACGACTCCAGTTCTACTTAAAGACTGTATATACGCACCGGAGATGGCTTTTACCCTTATCTCGGTTAGCCGTATCGCAAAGGTCACCAAAGGCGTAACCTTCACAGCCTCACATGCAGTCATCACCCATACAAAGGGCCACATCATGGCGAGAATCCCGGAATCTCACAGGCTGTATCAATTAGCTGAGGTGAAGGAAGCCGAATTTGATCATGCCAATGCCGCTGTAACGAAGATGACTCTGATGGAAGCTCACCAAAAGCTTGGCCATGTGGCCTGCTCCACAGTCAAGCATATGGTCTCCAGAGGGCTGATTACCAGTATAGAAATTGATGCTGACTCTAAAGAGGAATTTGTGAGCTGTGCGCAAAGGCTAAGGCCGTGCAAAAGCCATTCCCAAAGGAATCTCAGACCAGAGCAACTCACTTTGGTGAAAGGATCCACTGGGACCTGTGGGGGCCTGCTGCAGTCAAAACTCTTGGCGGAAAGTCATATGCCGCATGTCAGACCAACGACCATTCACATGAAGTCAAAATTTACTTCCTTGCTAAGAAAAGCGAGACCCTGCAAACATACAAAAAGGATGAGAACCTCATCAAAACGCAACATGACGGAGTGAAAATCAAAGTCATGCATTGCGACCAAGGGGGAGAGTTTTTAAGTAATGAATTCAATGCTCACCTTGATGGTAAAGGGACCAAATACAAACTCACGGTTCACGACTCTCCACAGCAAGATGGCGTGTCTGAACACAGTATGTGAACTTGTGCTAAACATGCTCAAGCCCTACTTTTGGCCTCCAGCCTGCCACGATTCCTCTGGGGAGAAGCTATGCTTCACAGCATATGGCTGCAAAACCATTCCTCAACACAAGCCCTCGATGGCAAGATGCCCTACGAAATGTCTAAGGGAGTCAAACCTCACCTCTCCGGCATCTAGGAATTTGGTGCTGCTGCATATGTCAAGGACCTTGCTGCTGGTAAGCTTGATGCTCGAGCACACAAGGGCTGCTTTGTGGAGTATGACTCTGAAAGCAAGGCTTACCGGATTTACTGGCCTGAAAAGCGGTCAGTTAGTGTCGAGCACGACATTATTTTCAACCCCAATGACCTACAATTGTTACCTGACGAATCGGTTGTTATTCCTGACAACGTGCTGAATGAGGGGGAGAAGGATAAGGTCGTCCAACTCGACGTCGTGAAGATAAAGGAAAGCTCACCTGACCCTGCTGATCCGGAAACACCCACAGAAGCTGTCGAAGTTGAAGACGTATCACCTAAGCCTTCTCGCTCTCACGATGTTCTTCTGGAAGGAGAACCTGGTCTTAGCTGTGGGATGCATCCTAGATTGCCCCCCGGCAGTTACAGGAACCTTGCTGAAGGTATTACCGATGATTCGGCACTTGATGCTGCATTCATGTGCAACATGCACTATGCTGGTGGAAATGTCAAACAAGGGGGAGAAAATCTGTGGAGTGAAAGTACTGATGAAAGTCAGCTGGACCTGGTGTATGCACTTGCAAGATCAATGGGCAATGAGCCTCGCTCGCTTGACAAAGTGCTCCAAGGTCCCCATGCTGCCAACTGGGAAGCTGCTTTGAAATATGAAATCGGCCAACTGGAAAAATTGCATACCTGGAAAATTGTCGACTGGCCTGACGGTAAACCCGTAATCCCACACTCCTTCATTTTCAGAGAGAAGCCTGACGCAGACGATAACATTGTCTCACAGCGACTTCGAATTGTTGCAGGTGGTCACAAGCAAACCTATGGTGTAAATTACATGGAAACTTTTTTGTCAGCAGCAAAAATGCCCTCAATTCGAGTTGTGCTTGCCCTCGTGACACGCAATGACTGGGAATTGCATCAAGTTGACATAAAGAGCGCTTACCTCAATGTTGAGCTGAAGGAAGAAGTTTACATGGTGGTGCCAAAAGGTGTGCTTAGGCCTGGTGAAGAAGAAAAGGGTTGTAAGTTATAAAAGGCGCTGTACAGCCTTAAACAAGCTGGACACGAGTGGTATAAACGACTTACAGCAGCCTTCTATGACCTAGCCTTTTCGTGTTCAAGCCTCAATCATTCTGTCTTCTTCATCAACACTAAACATGCAAAAATTATCGTTGCCGTTGCTACTAACAATATGGTGGTAGCAGGCTCACCTCTCAAAGCCATCATCGACTTCAAACAAAACCTCGCGTGACACTTTGCCATCTCTGACATAGGCGAGTTGAAGTGGTTCCTGGGATTTGAGGTCAGACGTGACCGGAACGCCAGAACGATATCTATCAATCAAAGAGCTTACCTCCAAGCAATGGCCACAAAGTTCAACCTTCAGAATGCTAAGCCCACTAATCTTCCCGTGTTACCCGGACAAGTGCTAACCAAAGAACAATCTCCTTCCACACCTACCCAAGCTCTCGAAATGCGTTGCATACCGTACGCCGAAGCCATCGGACACGTTTTGTGGCCAGCTATGGTAACCCAGCCTGACATCGTGTTCCAGGTTGGAATACTATCACAATTCATTCAGAACCCGGGGAAGGTGCACTGGGAAGCATTGAAGAGAGTTATTGCTTACCTTAACACGACGAGGGATCTGTGGTTGACGTTCGGAGGCGATGGCGATGCTCATCCAATCGTATTCACTGATGCCAATTGGGCATCGCAGGCAGATCAACATTCAATATTGGGCTATGCCATGAAAATCGGAGTCAGCGCAGTTACCTGGAGCTTGAAGAAGCAACCTGTTGTTGCGCTTTCCAGCACGGAGTCAGAATATATTGGGCAAACGCACTCGCTCAAAGAAATACTCTGGGGAAGGGAGTTTATTGGAGAGCTTACTGTAAAGTTCTCAATTCCTACTCTCCTTTACTCTGACAATCAGAGCGTGATTGCATTGGCCAAGAACAATAAGTTCCACACACGATCTAAACATATTGACATACGCTACCACTCCATCCAGGAAGCAGTTGAAAATGAGACTGTGAAGCTGACTTACATTCCAACAGCTGACAACATTGCCGATATCTTCACCAAACCTCTCGCTGCCCTGAAATACACGTTGTTCCGTGATGTGCTAGGACTCCGAACCCTCAAACCCGCTTGAGGGGGAGTGTTGGAATAGACAAGTGGATCAGAGTCTCCAGGCTTGGAATTGATCAATGAGGTCATGTGATATGATGCCTGTTTCTATTGTGCCTGAGTTCACTATTTACCCTTTTATTTTCTGTTACATTTATTTTTACTGATGTTTTAGTGGACACATGACAGTCATACATAGTATATATATTGCTGCTTCGTAGTACACTGCCCTCACACTTTTGTTGAAGCTGAGGCGCAGTGAGTATTCCCATTAAACTTGTTTTACTTCCATCTTACTTACTTTGTACCAGACTCTCATTGTCTATCAGGTACATCACATTTATAACACACTTCTGTTGAAGCTGAGGTGCAACTCGCGTCATCTATTAGGTATATAACGAGCACAGTTAGCTATCACTCAACATAATTGGTATGAAGCCAAGCAGGCATAGCGTGGTCAGCTGCAATGAACGTGCTGTGACACCATATGACATACCAAATACCCGTTGTGATGACGAGCCGACCTGAATCACTACTCTCAACCCAACAGCGGCGACGAATGTGCTGCGAAGCCATAGAATTGGTGTAACAACTGTCTTTTACGTGGTTTGTCTATATCCACATTGCAAAGTCTCTGACTGTCTCCCACACGAGCCTGAGCTTTCAAGACCTCCCTGTTCTTTCCAAAGAGGGCGCCGGCCTAGAGATAATGAACAAAAACGATCACATGAAGATACCACAGCAAATTCACATGGTACGTTCTTCTGACAAATACACGTATCTGTACACAAGCCAACATCACTATCTGGTTGCAATAAAGTGTCCTCTACAACCAATTAAATATCTACAAGTCAAAAAGTTAACATTAGAACGAATCAATTGCTTGAACTCACAAACCATATGTTCCCATTGTCTTCTATCTTTTTCCCTCACCATTTTCTACTTGTGGTTTCCCCACAACTGACGGTTCCCTCCTACATAGACATGCATCATCCAGACCGCTCTCAAATTCTCAAATCCGCACAAGGAAATGTGATGAATATTGTCACTCTCTGACTTATGCATCGTACGACTACCAATGGATTAGTACCAAGTGATAACACAAGTCGAAAGGCTTACCAAACAACCCAAACAACTGTCTTCATTCCCTGGTCCCCTTTGCAACTATAATCGATGCCACAGACACTCATTTCGTACATCCATTTGTGATAGGAGGGAGTGGAGCGCGGGAGATGAGGGATGGCGTAGAGAATGGGCATCTTCAAGTTCCAAGAAGTAGCGCATGATGTATTCAATACCCTTGGACAACAAACACAAACACACGAAATAGGAAGCGTGGCGGCACGACAAGGGTGTATTTGAGGAAGTAGATTTTTGGGATATGGATAGATGGGTGTCCCACCGCAAATACCACCACACTACGATGTGCAATTTCTAGCAATTCATGGATGTTGGCAAGTTGAGGACTGCAGCACCTGGCATTGGAATAGGTGGAAGTTGAGTTTGAGAGATAGCATGTGATTGGCACTGCTGTCTGCCATGTACAGCGAGATGGCACAGATATGCCAGGTAACGTTGACATAGACATGTGCAAGGAGATGCCTGCCTCTTTCTGTAAGACCCACACCTCCGTTCTGGCTTTCAACAACATGATTCCTGCCTTCCTAAGCTCTCCCACAGTTTCCTCGTCACACCTTCCAAAATGTGCAAATACTCGCTGGCTGGCCCCATTAGATAACTCGAATTACAACTCTCGACTCGACAGCTGCGACGAACGTGCTGCGAACCTGTCTCCAACCTAACACATGCCAAGTCCTGTGGCATGTGATTGATACCGTCCAGCAGCAGTAATGATACACGTCGTTCATTCCAAGCATTTGGGATGGCTGATGTGGTCCTTAATATAACTAACATGGCACATGAATGATAACATATCTGTTCTTGTAGCATATGAATTTAGAGAACATCATCACTACATGTAGCTGTTGATTGCATTGAATGTTGCCGCCGAAGGGAATGGGCAGCGAGATGCCTGCGGCTGGGGGCAGAGATGGAGCATCTGCGATGAGGTCATGGAATAGACTCAGTCTCCAAAGTAACATGCAAGCAGGCAGGACAGGATGACTTACTGAGGTTTTGTGTGTTTTTGAACAACCAATGGTGGTTATGGACAGTGCTTCTGGGCAGCAGCGCCAATTTTGTTCGAGATTCTGTCGTTCTAATGGCGCTATCTCATCGTCATCCTACATTCATCCTCAGCTCCCTCCCCCATCTTCTGAAATATGACAGCGGGCCACCCTGTCGACACCTCGAACTTGAAGAATAGTACAGTCACCTCAATAGCTGCGACAAACGCCATGTGAAGCCTTTGAAGATGTGTGTTGTGGCTAGTGTTCCCAAAGTTCAGTTTGGTCTGGTTTTGGCTTTTTTTTTGAAACCCCAAACCAAACTTTGGAGTTCAGTTCAGCCAAAATTCAAACCAAACCTTGGAGTTTGGCTCCAAAGCAGTTTGGTTCAGGTTTCAAACCTGAACTCTTACCATATATGGTAATTTGTTTGGTTCCCAAGGGGTTTTTGGCTAAACCAAACTCAAAGTTCAGTTTGAGTTTGCCAAAATCCCAAACCAAACCCAAACTTCAGAGTTTGGTTTGGGTTTGAACTGAGTTTCAACAGTTTCAAACTGAACTTTGGGAACACTAGTTGTGGCGAAGAGCCCTTCCGCTCAACAGCTGCGGTGAACGCGCTGCAAAGTGGTGTAACATAGTAGATGAAAAGGTTTAGAAGTCATATAAGTAGTGGCTTTTCAACTCCTTGACCTGGAAGAATAGTATGGTTGCCTCAACAGCTGTGACGAACACCTTGTGAAGCCTTTGAAGATGTGTGCTGTGGCAAAGAGCCTCTTCGCTCAACAGCTGCAGTGAACACGCTGTGAAGTGGTGTAGCATAGTAGATGAAAAGGCTTAGAAGTCGTATAAGTAGTGGCTCTTCCACTCGAAAACTTGAAACCAGTGGCAGACTGAGTTCAATGTCCGAAACTCTGAGACTTCTCAATTGATACAGCGCCTGATTATTGCAGTGAAGACTCAGACATTGCATGTCTCGGAAGCCAAGATTTGGCAGTAGTAGGTGCAATGGAATTTGGTCAAGCAACACAGATTCTGCGTTCGGAAAATAAAGACATCCAGGCATTGGATAGGAAGTATTCTTTATTCTCTTATTCCAAAATATGCCATTCATTCGACTATGTGGAGTAAAGCAAGTATAATGTGAATCTTTGTTGATCTCTCAAGCCTATCATGACATTTATTAGACTGGAGCCCAACTCACCCAGAAACTTGGGTGGGATTCATAACACTTTTGTGGGAGAGTGGGGGATATTATAGATCTCCTAGGCCTTCCATCCGTGTGAAGCAAGTACAAGAGAGGGCCAGACATCTTCCGCCCCTTGCGTTATCAGCCCTTGGAGATACCTAAGCACCATATATCATACTGGTATGCTATACACTTAGCAGTAGTTAGTGATTGATATGGGTCTACTGTGGGTATTTCTCATGGACCTGCACCTGCACTCGTTAAAACCTATACCTGCTCTGGCAGGTCGGGTATTGTGCGGGTATGGGTGCGGGTTACGGCCGGGTTTTGCATGTATACAACGGATATGAGACCCGCCATGGGTGTGTGGCAGGTCTCTCACAATTATGTATTTGATATATACACTACAGATGAAATAAGTATGGGGGGGGGGCAAGTGAATGCGCTTACCCACCCACTCACCCCTTGCTGCCCTGTCTCATTGTGCCCTCTCCCTCTCCGTCGCTCACCCCATCCCTGCACGTGTTGGTGGGCGACATGTTCAGAGTCGTGGTAGAGGTGGGTGGGTGATGTGTTCCATGTCACGGGTGGGTGATGCGTTCGGCGCTGTATTGGTGGGTGACGCGTTCAGCATCATCATGGTGTCGTTGTGAGGTGCGTGGTGGAGGCGGGGACACATTTGCATTGTTTACAGGTGCATGGTGGAGGTGGTGTGCGTGGTAGAGCTGGGAACGTTGGCGTTGTTGATAGGTGGGATGAGATATAGATTACTAGTATTGGGCTGTAGAGCCAGAAGTATGTGGTTGGGAAACAAATGTATTGAACGATCAATAAATCCATTGGTATACTACTATGGACGAGTCCTTTTGAATTCTTGTCATTCTAGCTTTTTTTGCACTATCATGATTGCTAGAGTAGTCACTTTTCAGAATTGTGTTAGACTTGGAATTCACTATAAATTTGCCAGTCTTGAAGTTATGTATAGATTCAAAATGTATATAAAATTTGAGGCAACTCCTACGAGCACATTGGTGCTGCGAATTTCTAGCAAAATGTTCATAGATTGATCAAATATTCGATCAAGTCTCCCTTGATTTTCTTATGGCTTGACTTCATTCTCCCACAAGCGAGTTCCAATGGTGTTCAACTTGAAAGTCTGCACTGTGACCATCACATGTGTTGAATCCGCCCTCACTCAGCTCGCAGCACGTTACAGTAATCGCCGCTGTTGACTGGGTTCAAGTTGATCTGGAGCTACTATACTTTCATACCTTTCCTCTCTAAGTGGCTCTATGCAGCACGTATCTTCGCAGCTGTTGATCTACTACTTATGCTAGTACTGGACCTCAGGACCTGGGTCTGACTTCTAATCAAATTGCCATGCCCATTACTCACAAGGAATCGCGGTGTATTATCCACGCAGCTGTTGAACTCCTACTTCAAGTTTCACCAGCCTGGTGAGTCCTTTTCTTCTGCTCGAGTCATCATACCTGTTTACTTACAAGGAATCACACTGCATTAGCCTCTGCTGTTGAACTATCTACACCGGCCTTGTACTGGACCATCCTCCACTTCCATTTACTCACGAGGAATCACAGCATGTTATCTATGCAGCTGTTGACCATCCCCCACTTCCGTTTACTCAGGAATCGCAGCGCATTATCTACGCAGCTGTTGCCCATCCCCCACTTCCGTTTACTCAGGAATCACAGTACGTTATCCATGCAGCTGTTGACCTCCTGCCTAATGTGATTCAAGGCGACCTGGTACTGCTAGTGGACCATCCAATTCACTTCTAATTGAATTCCCATCGCCATCTACTCACGAGGAGTCGCAGTGTGTTATCTACACAGCTGTTGATGTTGGGGCCATCCCACTTTTAATCAAATCGCCACTTATGAGGAATCACAGCATGTTATCTATGTAGCTGTTGGCTATCACAATCATTCTTCACTTGTCATAATCGAGGCATCGCTGCTGTTGATGAGCAACTTGCCAGTTCCACTTTATACCTGAGTCAGTTTTTGCTGAGAACTCAAGCTATGGCAGTCACATTTGCCTGTGTGGGTGGTGCTTCTCGCATTTCAGTCCATTTAGCAAACACAAGATATCAGGTCAAAGTACAACCGACACATCTACTACTTTCTGCCCTTGGTGAATCTCCCACTGGCTGCCTAACTCAGAGTTTCCTGGAAAGTTGTCAGGTGTAGCTATGCGTGAACAGCAATCGGTCCTAGCCCACTAACAACACGTTGGGCCGAGGGAAGCTCAAAGTTGACAAGCCTCAAGCCTGAGTATTCCACTTGTTCAATGACTCTTGGCCAGACTCCACACAGCACCCCGACTGGGACCCTGGAACCGACACACACAGTAGAAAATGAGGGGGACAACATACGAGCGCTACGGACACTGTTACATAGAATACAGACCCCCAAGACTGCAGCAGCGGTCAACTGTACGATCCCATGAACACGGGTCGCCAAGGCGAAGCGGCTCATCGACAACATCGCAGCGCACAGGCATGTTTCACCCGAACTCACACAGATATGTCAGGAACTGTCTCAGCTTGAAAAGATATGGGTGTTATGATAGAGTATATGGCCATTATTGTTGAGTCCATGAAGTCCAGACCAGATAGCACCCCCAACACTCACATGGTGGAAGGGCAAAGTGCCACATCATCAAAGTCTGCCCCACTTGGTGAGACATTGACCGCAAAATTGATCCTTGGCTTGTTGGAAACACGGTCTCTCATGTCACCCACATCCCTGCCCACAAGGCCATCTAGTTTGCACCATGCCTCACGTGTGAATACAAATATGAATATGGATATAAATACAAATACAGACTTGACTACCAGGCGAACAACAACAGTCATGCAGAAACCTAGTACCGTGCCGATACCCCCATCAAGCCCACTTCCACCTCCGTCTATGAGTCCCCCAGCAGACTCAATGCTCAAGCAAGCTCCCCCCTCATGGGCGATCATCTGATTCATGGAAAGAGCCAACCCGCTGCCAGATTCACAGTCCACCCCACTGGAGATGTGCAATGCCATCAACGAATGTCTACAAGCACACAGACTGACAGCCAGGGTCTGTGGTGCAGAATTTACAAGGAGGGGCCAGATTGCACTCACTCTGCGGTCCCCCACAACGGTAACAAACCTCATAGAGTACGCACCACTTTACTTGGACATTCTAGATCCAGACAAGACAGGAAAGGGATTAACAATAGAAGAGGACACCAAATGAAAGTGCTATATACTGTTGGGCATGCCTGTCTTCGCAGTGCTGACTGTGCGGAAGGGTTCAGCGAGAAGTGGAGGAGGCATGCCCATAGCTGAAAGGGCGGATTTGTAAGGTACAGACTGTACACTCAGATGTGGAGATCGTGTCGAGGCCACAGACAGGAGGTATGTCTGTGCTTGTTGTGCTCAAGGATGGTGGAAGGGAACTGGTAGAAGACTCAGGAGTATATCTATTTGGACAGAAGTGCAGAGTCTCCAAATTTCGTTCTAGGTGCCCAGGGCGTGCCCCACCTCTTGCAACATACACGCAAACCCAAACCCAAGCTCGGCACTCACCAAACTCTTTGCCACAGGACAGACAGCTCGTCAATCCCAGAAGTACTGGCACAGATGATTGATGGGGGTCGGAAGGGTGTTTCAAGGATTGGAGAGAGCTGTTGTCTCATGCTCACTGACATATCTCTCTTTTCAGGTCACTTCCTATGTGAGTTCAGCTCCACCTACTCACTCACACACTCTCCCCCATGTTTCATCCCAGCTTCTGTGTGACACCACTTTGTGGTTGAGCACTTAATGTTTCTCTTGCTTTTGTCAGTTTAGAAGTCACTCATCTCTCCCACGCAGTTCATCCAAGATGAGTAGTGATCAGCACGGGTTTTGAAACCCACGTGGATCACGGGTACGGGTCACAGCAGGTACGGGTACGGGTCACAATTTTTGGACCTGTACCCAACCCGTACCTGTGGCCCGGGTACACGGGTTTTGGTGTGGGTATTGAAGCGTAGTATCTTCTGTATATGTACATATTTTTTCATATTTTTTCGATTTTATTTGAGCCTCAACAAAAGGTTTTTTGAATGTTCATAATTTTTTTGTTGTTGGCCAAACGAAGACTAACAATGCCAGCAACACAACAATTTGAACTCAACGCTGTTGCACAGCATTGAGGATAAAGTAAGTCAATAAAACTACAGTAATCTATGCTAATAATTGTATTTTAGATGGTGCTGGATGGGCCAGCACCAGCACCACTTCAGAAGTACTGAAGATGACGCCCACCTCCACTACCCACCTCACAACAACGCCAACAACGCAGACCCACCTCCACTACCCGCCTATCAACGACACAAATGCATCCCCAACAACACCATGCACCTGGCAACAATGCCAATACATCCCCACCTCCACCACCCACCTCACAACAACACCTCACCCCCACCACACCTGGAGGCACTTCGGCAGTACTTTAGTCCACGGGACACATGTAGTCCCAGCAGATACTTCCTCGTTCACAGCATGGGAGGCACTGGAAAGACTCAGATAGCTTTGAAGTTTGTGGAAGAAGTTTCTGAATCCCATCAGTGAGTGTTGTCTTTGTCTTGGCAGTGTGAATGCCCTCTCAATCCTAATCAGATTCTGGAAAATCTTCTGGGTCGATGCGTCCACCGATGAGACCATGGAGCTGAGTTTGCAAGATATCACCACAGATCCAGATGCCTGAGCTTCCGGAATTGGACGTTCCGCCAACTCTGTCCTTCAGTGGCTTCCCACGGTCAAGCACGATTGGCTGATCATGTTCGACAATGTGAGTGATGACAGAGTGGCAAAATATATGCCCAAAGAAAATCGAGGTAGTGTCTTGTTTACAAGCCGAAATCCCCACTTAGCACATCTGGTATCAGCTGGGGACCGCATTGAGGTCAAGGATACGGAGGAGGAAGATGCTATTTCATTGCTCCTCAGGTCTTCTGGAATCGATGAATCCAACATCGATTGTCAAGGAATTTTTTGTCTAGCATTGGCTGTCAATCAAGCCGGAGCTGCCATCGCATCGGGTCTCTGTGGTATCGACGACTATTTTCTTATGTACCATCGACGTTGTCAGGAACTGTTGGCGGCTCCTATGTTCAAAGGCGCTTTGCGTTACGGCCGTGCGGTATATGGGACATGGGATTTGTCATTCAGGATGATTAGGAAGATGGGCACCCAAGATGCAGAAAGTGCGATTTTCATTCTATGAACTTTCGCATTCTTCCACCACGAAAATATCACGGAGGAGATATTCAAATGGGCTGCGGAGGCATCCAAGAAGAGGCCAAGCAGCCTGCCATCTCAGCTTTTTCAACTTGATCGGGCAGGAAGCTGGGAACCTTTTTTTCTTCCAGGGGGGTATCAGTATTCTTCTGTCTCTTTCACTGATCAAGGGTGCAGCGATGCCCGGCATTTATTCTTTACATCCCTTAGTGCACTGCTGGACACGCAATAGCATGTCGGATGAAGAACGAAAGACTGGCTTTTATCTTGTGTCCACCTTACTGTCATCATCTATTGAATACCGCTACACCAGCAATGATTTTGCATATTGTCGAATTCTTCTCCTGCATATCAAAGCCATCAAGTTAGGAAATGAAATGTCTTACGACGACAAGCGGTATGGGGCATTTGCGCTAGTCTTTTGTGAAGCTGGGCATTGGAAGGAGGCAGAGGAGCTTGAAGTTCAAGTGATGCAGAGGACAAAGAAGGCCTGCGGAAGGAAACATCCAGAGACGTTGACATGCATGGGGAACCTTGCGGCAACGTACTAGAATCAAGGACGGTGGAAGGAGGCAGAGGAGCTCGATGTTTCAGCTGCAGGGGCACTTGCTAGAATCCGAGGCGAAGGGTATTTAGTATCTACAATGTAATGTCCGACATAGGGTCCGCCCCGATGGACAATAAAATGTCACAAAAAAAAAACGATGTTTTCAGCATGTTTACCTCCTAATGTGCAGCATTTCAAAATATGTTGTTTGATCTCCAACAATATCATGTGTGTGCCATTGCAAAGACCATTGGCAACATTGAGATTGTGAAGAAGCATAAGCAGACATCCAGGCTTCAAGGCAAGGTGAGCTAATGGAAGACCTGATGCTTTGAGTTAATACAAGAACTCGATGGGGTAGACATTGTGCATGTTGTTGATGACTTTATCAATGGATGTCAAGACTGTCTCCTTGCCTGGGAAGTGATTGAGGATAGATTGGTTGATATCATCAACTGCATCGTTTTTTGGAGAGAGAATGGTGCAATGAAGGAAGTAGTTGTCTGGATGACCTGGTTGTTTGATCCCAGGATAGAGTGCATCAATCAAGCCATTGACAGAGTTGTCTTGTAAATGCATGTTGGGGGGTAATTGAATGGAGTTTGAATCAGGAGGGCTGAGACCACGACCTACACCCCCCTTCAACAACCACTCAGCAAAAGCATCACTCTTTGGAGTCCTGTCCAACTGCATATTCTGTTTGAGATGAAGGACCTCAATGTGGTTCCACAGAGAAGATCACTTTATGGAAGAATTGACTATTCTCTGCCTAGATGCTTTGGGAACGACTGAAGTTGTCTGATGGAAGTCACATTGTGATACCACCGAAAGGTCTGGTGTTGCCCATAATATCCTGCAATGTATGATCAATAGACTCAATAGCATGTTGATGCTGCATTGGAGCTTCATCCCAAATTATGATGCTAGTCTGTCAAAGAACTTCAGCAAGTTCACCATTCTTCTCGATCTTGCAAGTGGAAGATTCATGAATGGAATGGTGATTTTGAGTCTGGAATGGGAAGTTCAGCCATCATTTAAGAGAAGAGCTGCAACAGTCAATGTGACATGACCTTTGACATGAACAGCATATTTGTAGACTTGATCATCTGTTGGATTGGGATTGTGATGTTGTGCAATCAGTTTGACTTGCAAGTCATCACACATTTTGGCTTTATGATGGTCCCAAAGAATGGCAGTGTCAGGGCGACACCAAATACAATCAAGTACCGGTTATCCTGTAAGGATACAAGACCAGAGGATGAATTGAAGGGTTAGAGAAGAAGGATGAGAGGGAAGAGAGAGGAGAGAGGTCGCCAGAAAGCCATCTTAGAAGGAAGCCCCATAGATATGGTGGTAATCCTGAGATAACAGACTGGAAAGTCTGTTACTCGTTTATTTCAATATATATACTAAATGGTACAGGTGGCTGTGTATTACTACATTGGGATGTAAATTGGATGTGCTAGGCTTGCAGGAAACTGTCAGGTGATAATGTGCATAGCACAAGAGAGAAAGGAAATGTGAAGAAAGGAATATACTAAATAAAGGTGATCATCAGGCATGAGGTCGGTGCATGTTTGTGGACTGGGATAGCGGGATAGCCTTGCGATCAAAAGGCTATGGGCAAGGCTATGGGCAAGGCTATGGACCAAAATAATGATTGGCGGCTGTCAGGTTTATCTGGTGATCGATTGATAGAAGTGTGATCAATCGTTTGTGGGTCCAGAATCCAGAAGCGAGTTGGGAATGGTGTGCCTTGTCATCATTAGTCCAAATGGGGATTAGAACAAAACCCAATCGGTTGCGGATGGAAATAGATTGGTGGAGTTTTCATGTGGCAGGCCGAGTCCGGAGCGAAATGCAGTTGTTGTGCCTTGTGATCAAAGAAGATATAATAAAATAATTGGTGGGAATGTCCATGTGGCAATTGTTTAAAGGTTGTGTAAATGTCCGAAATAGGACAAAAGAATGTTTGAAAAAGGAAACTAGATAGGGGTAAAAGTCACGTCATGACAGGCAGGCTTTGTTGGTCAGCAGTGAAGGAGAATGACTGCAAAGAGATTTTGCAGCTGATGACCTGTCTGCATATTGCCAGCATCTTGCAAGCACTGATTCCACTCTCCATCGTCTACCAACAAACCACACACAAGACAGGCAGCCTTGTAAGTGGGGTGAAGAACACCATTGAATGTTCTGAGATCATCCCAATCCTTTGCGCCTTTGATGATGGTGAGGAGCATGCTTAGGTAGAAATGTTCACCACCTGAGGGATGGACAAAATGCATGCGACCGATTGCAAATTGACTTTGGCGAACCTTCCATTTCCTGTCTTTGGCAACCCAAACAAAATGCTAAGGGAAATCTTGGTAGAGATAATCGCTAGCATCTGGGAGAGTCTGGTTTGCCTTGAACCAAGCCATGATTTGAGTGTCTTTCCCTTCCGCACAATCAGTGACATCTTTTGCTTCATCATCAGCATTGAAGTAAACCATCTGCTAATCCTTGAGATAGACAGGCAGACAATACACAGTGGGTGCTTCCTCGTGCATAGGAAATTCAAAGATATGCCAGCATGCTCTGATGGGACCAATATAATGACCATCAACATAATCTCTGATTTCATCCACCTGTTCCTGCTGGCTGACTTCCACAGTAGCCAGATCATGGCCTTTGTAGATGTACTTGTGGATGTACTTTATTGCCTTTATGGAAGTGCAAATCTTGACGTTGATATGACAATTGTTCTTGGCTGAGAGAAATAGACAGTGAGGGACAATGTTGTGATTGTCAAAGACATGACCCCTGGAAGTGGTGAAAGTGTGACCATTGTTTGGCCTGGCATATTCTGGATAACCATCATCTCCAAAGCAGGTTTCTTCACAAAAATCCTTGCGATAATGCTTGCTGCACTAGACATTGACCATACATGGAGCATTTGGATATTCTGGTCCCCAGGGACTATAAAGCATGCACTTGGTGACAGTTTCATGCAACATGAGATGGGCAGCAGGATCAGGAAGTTGGGCTGATACGATGCTATCAACAACTTCAGGACTATGGATTTTGTAGAGTTGTCGTAGAAAGATGAGAAGATGCATGTGTGGCAAACCACGTTTCTGGAATTTGACGGTATACACCAAGCTAGTGATTGGACCAAAGACACTATCTCTAATATCTTTCAACAAAGCCTGCATCTTCTGGTTAAAGACACGTGCAACAATGTCTGGGCAGTCTGAATCAGTCTGTCATTTTGGAGGACTATCAGGATCACCATTGACATCTACATTGAGCTCGAGCAAAGCTTCCTGGATCTCTGGCCAGTTTGGATTGGCAGTCATAGTCACAAAGAGATCTGGCTTTTGACAATGTCTTGCAATAGCCATGGAGTCCTGAAAGAGCTGATACATGTGGCAAGTACTGCCAGGATGTGAGGAAGGAAGGATGATATGGGTTCTATGTTCACCAAGATTTGCAGGACCATCATCATTTCCAGCAACAGCATTAGCTGCATTATGAACATCTTGGATCAAATCAGTAAGAGATTTGCACTGTGCTTTTGCCAAGATACACACCTTGATACAAATCAGCTCTAATATCCTTCTGGTGTGTTCTGAGCCAAAAAAGTTGGCTGATTTTGATAGAAGCCCAAGCATTGACAACATATTGTTGAAACAAATGACCTCCACGAAGAATAGTGTCTGGATGGTTCTCTCTAAGATGGAGGCGGTATGCATAGTAACGTCTTTGAGAGACATTCTTACTGCGAACCTGACCTTCTGGGCCAGGAAAAGAGGGAATCTTGGTGTGCCAACCTTGTTTTCCATGGGGAAATAGCAGGATGTAATAGAGTGGAGAGTACAATGGATTAAGATGACTGATTCTTTTCAAGCTGCCACCTTGGTCTAAAGCCTTGAGGCAAAGAATGATCTCTCTATGCTCACTAATATCTTCTTCTCTATTGCTAGATATGATTGCAGCGACCTCATCAGCGGTAGGCAAGTTGAAGCAACATTTGTCAGCAGAAGTTTGCAAGATGATATGTGTGTGAACATTGGCTTGCTCCTTGGGAGGCTTCTCCATCATGATCTGGTAGGCTTGCTTGTACAATGACACATATGGATGAACATTATGTAACATTGCTTGGAGCTTTGTCATTATCATTTAAATTTGGATTCCTTTGATGGCAAGCATCCAAAGCAACCTGGGGATCGTTGATGTAGAGTTGTGCATATGCAGGAGCAGCATTGTTGTGAGGAAGCAGTGCACCCATTTTATGATACATGTCACCATGTATGCGGAAGGAATATAGCCCAGTACCACCAATAGCAGTATTATTGACAGAGACAGATGTAGAGGTGAAAGCAAAAGCAGCATTGTACTAGCGAATCTTCTCTCTAAAGGTGCGAGAGATAGGATTCACGCCAACCAAGAGGTTCTTCAAGGTAGGAGGTAGATCAGGAAAGCGATCAAGATGAACTTGGCCCTGGAGACAGCACATGCCAAATTTTGGATTGTTTTGAGTTGATTTTTGTAGTTTTTCACCAGGAAAATAGAGTGCACCACACTTTGGACATGATATGGACATTGGACCAATAATGTTATGTGAGGCAGGTTCGATGTAGACACGACATGCTGGGAGAACAGGCAGGGCAGGAATAGGTTGTGCAACATTTTCCTGAACAGGTGGAATGTCAGGATAATCCAGCTGTTCCTAGATGTTCCTTCTATCCTGTTCTGCATTGTGTCTTGCACAATCTTTCCCTCGGTATATATCATCTAAGTGTTAGTCCAACTCCATTTGGCGTCTAATTGCATTCTGCTGGACATCATCTTGATGATTATGAAGAAGCTGATTATATCTCTCTTGATGTTCTACTTAAATCCTCTGCTGCTCCAATTGATGCTGCTGCAACTCATCTGCATATCTCTTTTCATGTTCAGTTTGAATCCTCTTCTGCTCCAATTGATGTTGGTGCAACTCGGCTGTTTTCTGTCTCACATGCTCCATGTGAATTCTCTGTAGCTCCAATTGATGCTGCTGCAACTTGGCTGTATGTAGTTTCTTGTGTTCCACTTGAATCCTTTGCTGCTCCAATTGAAGTTGCTGCAACTTGGCTGCACGGTGTCATCCATGTTCCATTTGAATTCCCTGTGACTCCAATTGAAGTTGCTGCAACTTGGTTGTATGCAGTTGTTCATGTTCCACTTGAATTCTGTGTTGCTCCAATTGATGCTGCTGCAACTCAGCTATTCCATGAATATATAGAATGATTTGTCCACATATATCTTGATGATATATTCTATTCTCTATTAGCCTAGAGGATTATGAAAAACATTTACAGCTTGTCTTTGACAAGCTGTGTGAAAGTCACTTATTTCTAAGTGCTAAAAAAGTGGACTTATACTCCACGAGAATGGACTGTTTAGGCCATATAATCACCGATGAAGGCATATTGCCTGATTGTTAGGGCAATGCTATAAGGTGTCCCTACAAATGATAAGAGTGGTGAAAGTGTGAAGAGATGGTTCATAAGGACCGAGGATGATGTATAGAGGAGAGTGAGTAAAGGATTATGAGTTTTGAAGTCTGAAGGTGATTGCACTTTAGCAGTAATCCCAAGAGATTCGAGCTGGGGTTACCAGTTGAACTCGGGTTCTGTCATACAGTGTATGCCTAATACAAAAGAACACTATGGAATGTTATGGAATGGGGACATGTAAGCCCTGGTCTGTGCACTATGACTAAGTCCATTGGTATGATGTAAGTATATATGAGTAAACCGTCGGAATGACATAGAAAGAAATGAGTAAGCATCGGACGATGGTAATTGTGTATGAGTAATCCAGATGCATGTAATGGAGGGATATGGGGGAAAGGTAAAGGTAAAGGTAAAGAAATTGATGTATCATGACGCCGATGAGGACAAACTCAAATGCATTCGCGAATGGCGAAGGCCAAGAGATTATAATGATGTACAGCATTTCTTGGGACTGGTGCAATACATAGCCCAATTTATGCCAGATATATCTGCATATACTAGCCCTCTTTCAGGTATGACCCATAACCATTGGCCCTTCATATGGGCTCCATTACATGAAAAGTGTTTTGAAATGATTAAAATCATTACATGTAATTAAAACCGGTGGATATACAGAAACCAGACCCTATTTGGGTCATATGCGATGCCTCTGCAAGGGGCATTGGGGCATGTTATGGTCAAGGGCCGGAATGGTGCAAAGCATGTCCAGCTGGATTCTTATCCAAAAATTTTACACCAGCTCAGTGTGATTATCATACATGGGATATGCAGTCATCCATGTTCCACTTGAATCCTGTGCTGCTCCAATTGATGCTGCTGCAACTCATCTACATGCCTCCTAGAACACTCTGCCTGAAGTTGTTCACATTGCTTGACATGTTCAACATCTCTTTGTGCAGCATCAATTTCACGTTGCCTTTGCCGCTCTTGCAAATACAACTGATATTGATGCTATCGTTCACCATATTGCTGTTGATTGTCCTGAACCTGGGCCTCAGGCTGCTGTCTTTCAGGTGCTCTTTCCTGAGGGTTTTTGTTTTGGACCTCCTCAGTTTGTGTTGACTCTTTTCCTCTTTGCTGTGCTTCCACATCCTCCTTCTCCTGGTTAGGCCTAGATCGACGACTTTGACGCTACCAGACACGTTCATCATGATGCTGGCGAAAACCTTGATCCAAGTTCTCAGACCAATTTGTATATGTCTGTTGTGCAGTAGAAGGAACTGGACTATGCTCTTCATAATATGCAGATTGTCTATCATGGTGTGCAATATCATGTCGAGGTAAGCCCAGATATTGATCTACTAGCACTGGCCCTATGATGGTTCACAGGTGCTGGTCTAGCTGGAAGTGGCTGGCCAGTATAAGACTGATATCCAGGCATTTGATAAGGTATAGATGCCTGCCCTGGGTTGTTGTTACCATATACTGATAGCTGGAACACCTGAACTGCACTTGGTATGATTGGAGGGGTACCAAAATTTGGCTGAGGAATAGGCTGCCGCTCATATGCACACTGCTGACGAATAGATAGAGAAGTCATCTGCAGTCGTTGCACTCTATCTCTCTTTCTTTCTCCTTGGCGATCATGCTCTGGAGTTTGAGGAGGTTCAATATTATTTCTATTGAAATAAATATTATCATCAGTTTCAAAAACCCTTCATCAGACTGACATGAACATGCACAGGTAATTCACATATTCAATCCTATCAATTTCTTCATAGTCAAGTTGAATTTCCATGGCTGAACTTCTAAACCTAATTATCAATTACTGTTATTGAATTTCCAAAAATGACAATCAAACTCACATTCAGAGTCTGTTGTATTCTTTCAATGTGCCTTTGGGGGAGGTTTATCCAATATTTATAGTCAAGGTTCCAATTTATCCAATTTCTAAAAGCCCAATTATCAATCCTTATTCTTTTTCTTTTTCTTTGGCAGCAATACTCACATTTATAAGTCTGTCTCTTTCAATGTGGGGGGAGAGTTTAATCCAATATGCAAGTTTGCAATTTGTCCAATTTTATATTGCTCAATCACTGTTTTCCACTCTCCCACAGGTATAGAATGGTGGTCACATTGGTCACAAAGTGTTACTTTCAGCACCAGGCATGAAAATCACTGTCCACTATATTGCAATTGAAAATAAATCAAGATTCACACAGCCACAACTTCTTTTAGAGCCCATATGGTGCTTCTCAAAGAAGCACTCCATATGCTCTCCATGTGACTTTCATGTGACTTTCATGCAAGTTTCATGCAAGTTTCATGTGAGCAACTCATGGATTTCAAGCGAGCTTCATGCAAGTTTCATGTGAGTTTCACGCAAGATTTTTTGCTTCCATCAAGAAGCACACTCTTCTTCATCCTCCCCTTAGCTTGTGGATTTTGCTAAACATGAGGAGTTTTTGTTGAGTATCAAAGAAGCCATAATGGTCGGTCCCACACCACTGTCTGACATCTACAGTGGTGTCAGGGCGATACCAAATACAATAAAGTACCGGTTATCCTGTAAAGATACAAGACCAGAAAACGAAGCGAAAGGTTAGAGGAGAAGGATAAGAGGGAAGAGAGAGGATAGAGGTTGCCAGAAAGCCATCTTAGGAGGAAGTCCCATAGATATAGTGGTAATCCTGAGATAACAGACTGGAGAGTCTGCTACTCGTTTATTGCAATATCTACACTAAATATTACAGTGGCTGTGTACTACTACATTAGGATGTGAATCTGATGCGCTGGGCTTGCAGGCAATGGTCAGGTGATGATGTGTGCAGCACGAGAAAGAAAGGATATGTGAAGAATGAGATACTATAAAAGGGTGATCATCGAGCATGAGGTCGGCGCATGTTTATGAACCAAGATAGCATGATAGCCTTACAATCAAAAGGCTATGGGCAAGGCTATGGGCAAGGCTATGGACTGAAACAATGATTGGTGGCTGTCGAGTTTATCTGGTAATCGATCAATAGAAGTCTGATTGTTTGTTTGTGGGTCCAGAATCCAGAAGTGTGTTTAGGAATGGTGTGCCTTGTGCTCATTAATCCAAATAGAGATTAGGACAAAATCCGATCAGTGGTGGATGGAAATAGATTGGTGGAGCAACTATGTGGCAGGCCGAGTCTGGAGCGGAACACTGTTGTTGTGCCTTGTGATCAAAGAAGAGATAATTAAAGAATGTCCATGTGGCAATTGTTTATAGGCCATGTGAATGTCCAAAATAGGATGAAAGAATGTTCGAAAAAGGAAACTAGATAGGGGTAAAAGTCACATCATGACAGGTGGCCACTGGAGGGGAATCTCAAGTTGAATCTGTCAAGCTTTGCGCAGTGGCCAGAACCCTGAACACATACTTCATGGATGAAGAACATACCGTGGAATGGCAAGCGGGAATCACCTCCACGGAGGGAAACTGCATGATTGTAGAACTGCTCTAGGTGACATTTCTGAGAACGGTTAAGCATCAGCCTGCACATAGGACAGTAGCGATCGACCTGGATATGAAGTAGAAAGATTAGGCATAATAGATGTAAACACACCATGGGCTCCCAATATGCAACAACGCTCGGTGATTTTGTCCCATCACGTAGGACAGACTTATCACTTTGGGGTATCAAGCCACTGTTGCGCAGTGGCCAGGAACTTCCCGTTGCATTGATTCAATTCATTCAGCGACTCGAAAATGGGAACCCACTGCATCAATGCTAGGCTAAGATATCAGGCTAATCCGAATTGTTGTCACAGTCAATACGGGTTTCTTCTATTCACCTGCTTTGCGCGTATAAAAGGACGCCGGACATACCGTTGACTCTGCAAGCAGAGCTCTTCCTTCACAATTCTTCGGTGCTGGCCACCTTGAGCCTTTCTTACACGTCCCCAAACAACATTCACCGTCCAATTTCCCTCCATTTTCACCACTTTTCACAATGCGCCCTTCATTCGCTGTCGTTTTGGTCGTGATTGCCTGTACTGCATCGACTACACTGGCGGCTCCGGCTGTCCCGTAGGATCTTGTTTGTGGTATCATTTACAAAGCTGTGCTGACACGTGTATATAAGCAATCCCACACTGGCACGGGTCGGGCACCTCGATGCCCTTATTCCGCCTGTTGGAAGGGAAGCTCTCCATAGACTTCCCGAGGACCGAGGGATAACGCGGAGCGAAGAGGCCCGGCGGGCCCGAGAGAGACGGCACTGGCGGGTCCAACAGTACCAGCACTGGCTCCAACCGGTCCAGCAGGATCGGCTTGATACTCCTGTCCATACGCCGCCTCGCGCAGGCTCTGAGGCCGAATCAAGCTCCCGGCTTCCTACAACTCCGGCTGTTCTTGAAAGATCGAGGTCTGGGATCTCATCGAGGCAAAGTTCAAAGTGTTTAGGTTGTACTATAATGTAGCCGCATCATTGAATTAGGGTATGCATAGTACTGCGTTACCTACATGATCCCGCCGGATCCCGTTGGAGGACGTTTGCTGGGACTGTTCCTACAATCAAATGGACCTCGGATATGCGCATGAAGTGACATAATGTTGCTTCCTGTAGCATGCATGAGCTGGGGAATCGTTTGGGCAGTTGCTGGGCCTGTGTATGCGAAACCTGAGCCTGAGTAGAATTAGACCCAGGCTCGTAGTAGTGCTGTTCCGGCCCGGCTTGTCCTGAAAGCCGCGGCGGCCTGGCTCCGGCTTGGCTCCGGCTTGGCTTGTCCTGAGCTGCAGCTCTACTACAGGACAAAATACTTGTGCTAATTGTTGAATCCTCTGAAAATCAGCAATGTCAGGCTCTTATCGACCTTCGGATGCCCACCTCCAATCTCCCACTAAGCCACAGGCTGGTTCAAATCAAAACTTCAGCTCTCATTTCGACGGTGCTTCTAGCCGTGGCGTGCTGAAGGAGGACCTTCACCGCCGCGTAGTGTTCGGTGTTGAGCGCCTTTTAGAAACCTACTTTGATATCCACAAATTCGACAGATCAGCGGTGCATCAGTATGTTGACCGTCTCCGATCGAGGCGAACAAACGAGTTCAAGTCGCTTAGGGAAGCAGTAAAGGATGGGAAAGAGAAAGACTTGTACCTGCCACTGGTATGTTCTCTTTTTTTGACGGTGCTCATATGTAACATTCAATGC
>QLPF01000627.1:0-13727 GCA_003314045.1 Hygrophorus pudorinus
AACGAGAGGGCCGTGCGGCCACCACTACCACCTCTGCCCTCTCGAAAACCAACACAAGAGGGCCATCTTGCACCCTCCTCGCCAACCACCTCCACCTCGCCCTCTCGCATACAAACACATATTATACAGACATTTATATATATTAAAAATAAGTGGTCCACCTCTGAAAACAAGTGCTCATTGAAATCAAGAATTACCATTGAAAATAGACAAACAGTAAATAAATGGTTATTCTACTGAAAAAATCAATACACCCCTTAGTTTTCAAGGATAAGGTGCAACCGCTGAAAACAGATAACAGCCAAATAAGTGGTTGAACCACTGGTCTCTACCTAAATAGCGGTTTGACCAATTATTAAAATAGGATTCCCTTCCCACAGTGGCAAGGTGCTGGCTGCATCAGTGTTGTGCTGGTCATTGACAGTCAACAAAAGTCATTGACTGTGTATTTTTTATTTTTTTCACGTGTGCCAATGATTTCCGGAAATGCTGTAAAGTAAACTACTTGTCATTTTTTTCTATCTGTTTTCTCTTTTTCTCGTCTCGCTTTTCTTTCTACCTTGCCGTCCTCACCCTTGTTTTATTCGCGGTTCCTCTCCCGCCCTCCCATTTCTGTCAATTTCTCTTCAGCAGACTTTACTTTATAAGGCCTCCTCGGACCTTAGTTTTGGACAATTAGCACGCTTCGCATGTAACGTATTCCACACCCGCTTTACAGAATAAGACTTAGAGCCCAGTGGCGCTGCTGAAAACCCTACCTTATTCTCTCGTTCTCCGCGAAGAGCCCCACTACGGACGGCAAGGTGATTAGTCGTCACTCAACGTTAACGTGACCTCCGTTTGGAATCTTTGGATGGATCTACGTGAGGACTTACCCCGTGTTTCTGTGGAGACCCTCCAAGACTGGCAAGTTGTGAAAGCGCACTACGGTAAAGCCGCTCTGGCCAGACTAGACGCACACATTGTGGCAACCGGTCTCAGTCGCGACAGGGACGCGCTGCACTTCCACGTGAATAAGGTCATATACACCCCCCTGTGATCATGGTGGAATCCTTATGGACGTTTGCTCAGTTTATAGAAAATACTTTCGCCATAGCGCAGCCTAATCTTCGCGTCAATGGCCGTAATTTTGAGGAAGTCGACGACAATGAAGAAGGTCTGCTGCTCTCGTTCCTCCCCACCCTGTCTGACGAATGGTTTCTGGATTGCTTTGTAGAAATGGAGCCCTTTGACGAGAGTCTGGACAGACATATCTGGTCTCTTTCGGATCAACGGCTTCAGTGGGACCGTAAGGTTACCGACAAGAGACGAAATACACCCATACATATAGAAAAAATATTCCAAGTCTACCTTAGCCGACAACAGAAGGACGACATGGAAGAGATGCGAATGTTGCGTGAAGGCCGTATGAGCAATCCGGACACCACAGTAGACGGTGAGCCCGCGACATTGAGGTTGCCCATACAACCAAGCAGCTTACACGGTTCAACCTTGTAGCTGCGTTGAATGATGGGCAGCTAGAGGACATCTTCGAGAAGACGTCTGCCCTGGTGCAAGAGCTCAACCAAGTTGGTCTTCTTGTCTGCCTTTTCTTTCCAATGTTCAACCCACTGTCTGGCAGTCAATTTCCGCACAACAAGAACGCTCAAAGAGAATTAAACTAGTCGGGGTCGAAGTTAAGACCTTAAAAGCCTGAAGTGACAACACTATTGTATATTGTAACGGTTGTTCTCCTACAGAATATAAAAAAGGATAGTGACATTACCCTCTGAATCCTCCACGACCGCCTCCACGACCGCCCCATCCGGCTCCACGACTTGCACCGCCGAACGAACCCCTTTGTACTCCACGTCCTCCCCGCTCACCCCCAAACCCGCCTCTTCCACTTCCACGTCCTCCTCCAAATCCTCCTCTTCCGCCGCCACCACGCTGAAATCCACCTCGACTGCTGTGCATACCACGCCCTCGACCACCTGCTCCCCCGCGATTTCCAGAACCCCGTTCTACTCAGGTTGATAATGAGAAAGCTATATATCAAAATAAAGCCATTTCATACTTGCAACGCCTTTCATCATACATTACATTGTCAAATCCCGCAGAATCGAGAGTAGCAATGAGCACTCACCTCCCCTGATTTTTGGTTTGGGCAAGAATCGTTCTATGGGCAAAAGTTTATCTCCTCCAATGTACACTTTGTCCCCTTTTTTAAAACTGTTGGCAACCATCCCTTCCCCCATTTTCACCGAGAAGAAAACTTCGTTTATTGGCCCAAGGATTTCGTCCACTTTACCAATGACAGACTTATTTTGCAAGTAAATTGGAGCATTGAAATATGGGACTTTATCGATCATCAGCGATGAACAGAGCATTTCATCTTCGACAGCATGGACAAAGGAACCCATTTCTGTGCAGAAATCAGAGTGAATACTTTTTAACCCATCGAAACATTGTCACCAAGCACATTGTCGGGCGGTCCCACGTCTCGTTGTTGAAACCCTCCGCGACCCCGACCTAAATAAGCATTCAGAAGCAAATGGGACAAGGTAAATGATACAGCTGGCTTACCACCGCCTCGAGCGAAGCCCCTGGATCCACCACGATTCATAGTGAGGGCGTGAAGTAAAGACAAAATAAGCCACAGGTCCGAGTCCAAACTTGAAGTCCGCCCACATGAGCTTGTTATTTCAGAACGCTGACTGGATAGAAACCGGGTTCACGGTCAATACCCAAGAACGAGGCGACAACGAAACTGTTCTTGTAGGGCAAAGTCTGTGGGAGTCTTTTCCAGTCCTCGATCATCGCTTTGCTATTTCAATTGCTCCTCGTCGACTACGCCAATCTTCTAGATATTCTCTACCAACACTAATATGCTGGGCATCTCTCGACGAAAAGGTTTATATCGATCCCCATGTAAAGAATCAAAGCAGAGTTTATCCTTTTGTCTTTTCAGACGGCCGACATGTCCATACCGTCACACTGGTTGAAAGTGTATGATCAAATATTCCTACAAACACCCATCGCCCCCTCGATTTCACAGAACACTCTTCTAGTGACATTAGTCCAGCCTGTCCTCCTCACGGAGGTGATTGTCGCAGCTCTTTCGAGCGAAGCATATCACGCGGCAAACGCTCAGGATTCTGTACTTGAAGAGTGGCTTTCCAGAGACAGGCTCATCCTCCGCCAGGGAGATATTCATACGCTCGACCCCGAACTGCAATATCTCAACGGTCAGGATACTGTGAACTCGCGCCAAAGTCACCAATACCGGTTGGACATGCTAGAACCCGTCTTACAAGGATATGCTCGAAAGGGCGTTACTCGATTTGTTATCACCGCGGCAAACACACCGGGCGAAGACATTTCTGTTTCGGACATTCTACCAGAAGACGGGAACGAAAGCGATGCGGAAGGGATCGAAATCGACGAAGGTTTCCTGGCCAATTCCGTCTTATCATCCTCATCCAATGCATCAGCCACATTTCAGGAAACCCGGAAGTCCTTCACTAATGTCAACTCTAGTTCCAACAAGCAGAATATTCTGTCAGAGACCTGTTTCCGTGCTGAATCGTTACCTGAACCCGTATGCTCAGTCGAGGATGATTGCACACTATATATCCGTACGGTGGACCTCAGTCGAGTTGGTGTACTTAATGGAGATTGGGTGAGCCATGCGCATCTTCGGAAAAGGAAATAATTGATATTGGATATATTAGGCCGTTGCACGTTCTTGCGATACTTTAAGGTATCGGCTTGTTCGGATTGTCGCCTATGATAACTTGGTACATGCTACGTGAGGAACTTGTTTCTCAGATGACTCCTGCTGACCATCAATTACAGAGGTATCCTGATGGGTTCACCTCTTCTGCTGCGCAATATCTCTGGGGAATCTACAACATCAGCGACGACGCGTATCTTCCTCCACGCAGGTCCTTTCGGTTCTCTCAATCCAACTATTCCTGTTGCAAAAACTGTGACGATTGCACGGGTTGCTTCTCCGCTCTCAATTGACCGTAGCTATGAACCGCTTTTCTTGCGCGCCCTCAAAAGATATTTCGCTGGGAATAAGCGCCTAGTGAAGCAGGGCGATATGATCGTGGTCGGCATTGACACTGATACCATTCACCGAACACACGAAACAGACAACAAGCTTGATGATAATATGGTTGATAGCAATATCCTTGCATTGGAAACTGCGTAAGTGTTATAATATCTTGGAATATATTCAAACTAAACAACGTCATAAGTTTTCCTCCTTCTTTGACTCGCCTCAATGAAGTGGTGTTCTTTGTCATTACCAATGTTGAGCATGACATCTTCCCAAATAATGAATCTGCACAAGATATGTATGCTGGCTCGACTGTAGGCGAGCTAGGATGCTGGATTGACTCCGCAGTCACGCGTATAATTCAGACTGGCGTCGAGCATTCACGGGTACCTGTTGTTGGGGGCTACATAGGCCTTGGTACGTGGCATAACCGTGACATTTGACATTCAACCGAGACTATGATGCAGGAAGTCCCAAGAATTTACACGTGGCTTTACAGGACTGTTCATTTTCATGTCTACGTGGGCTTGGGATTGCCTTTGGCAGAGTTCTCGCCATATCGTCATCGACATTAGCGCGGCAAGCGGTCGACTACAGTCTTCCTCTGGCTCTATTGTTGAAGGGCGCTAGAGGAACTGGAAAGTTTACTGTTGCAAACTGGGTCGCGCAGTGTCTGGGCATGCATTTACTCGAGGTAGTCCTCGTATAATAAAGAAAGACGCCTTCTAATGATCTCTCAGGTGAACTGCTATGATATCATTGGCGAAAATGATGCGAAAGCCGAAGGTACGCTTAGGACTCGGTTTGACAAGGCTAATGCATGCTCGCCCTGTATTATTGTCTTGAGGCATGTCGATGCCCTGGCGCAGACAACCCAAGCCCTGGAGAGCGGGAAAAGTGAGCTTCGTCAAATCAAGGGACCTACAAATTAACTATCTATCAGAATCACCCCTGGAAAATGTTCTCCAAGACTGTCTAGGTGATTTACAAAAGACCTGGAAGGCAACGAGCTACCCAGTTCTTGTTTTTGCTACAACAACCGAACCTGGGAAGGTTCCAATAGGCATCTTGTCATGCTTCAAGCACGATATCTTATTTGAGGCAAGACAGCCCGATACCATACCCAGCGTGTCACTGATATACTAGCCAGGCCCCTTGCGAACGGGATAGATATAATATTCTGAGTTCCTTGCTCGTGGGATCTACTTTGTCTCCCGATGTCTCTTTATCGACTATTGCAACTCAAACAGCGGCGTTAGTTGCTTCTGACTTGGCGGATCTAATTGTTCGAGCCCAGTCAACATCCGTTGACCGCGCGATTCGTGCCACGTAAGCCATATATACTTTCTCCGGAATATGTTCGCTTATGTTATTGTCAGGAATTCTGAAGAAACACATCTAACACAAGCAGGGATCCCGTTGACCGCTGCAGACTTTGATGTCGCTCTTGGTAAAGCTAGAGCGTCCTACTCGGAAAGCATTGGGGCGCCGAAGATACCGAGCGTATCCTGGGACGATGTCGGGGGTCTTGATCATGTCAAGTCCGATATTCTGGATACTATCCAGCTACCATTAGACCACCCAGAGTTGTTCTCGAATGGCCTAAAGAAACGATCAGGTAACGCGGTTTCTTGTCCATGGAGCCCCTGGGTTGATGCTAGTAGCATAGGCATCCTTCTATACGGACCACCCGGAACTGGGAAGACTTTATTGGCGAAGGCAGTCGCAACTTCATGCTCCTTGAATTTCTTTTCCGTCAAAGGCCCGGAGCTTCTTAATATGTACATTGGCGAGTCGGAGGCAAACGTTCGGCGAGTCTTTCAGCGTGCAAGGGATGCAAAACCCTGCGTGATTTTCTTCGATGAACTCGATTCAGTAGCGCCAAAACGAGGGAATCTCGGGGACTCCGGAGGTGTCATGGATCGCATAGTCAGCCAACTTTTAGCAGAATTGGATGGTATGTCCGCAGGCAATGGAGGTGCCGACGTATTCGTTATAGGCGCCACAAATCGGCCTGACTTGCTTGACCCGGCTCTTCTTCGACCCGGCAGGCGAGTCACTTCATGTCCTTCTATTGTTTTGTGGATCTTGACATCTTGATGTGTGGTGGTTTTCTAAACCATGTAGGTTCGACCGCCTGATTTATCTGGGAGTTAGCGATACTCATCACGCGCAGCTCAATATTCTTGAGGCCTTGACAAGAAGTTTTCGACTCGATCCTGGTTTTAATCTGTCTTATTTAGCGCAGCAATGTCCATTTAATTACACGGGCGCCGATTTCTATGCACTGTGTTCCGACGCCATGCTCAACGCCATGTCTCGTAAGGCTGCAGAGATAGAGACAAAAATAGGTATGGAAATAACATAGGCCCTTCATCAATTCAATCAATTCACGAGTCACACTTAGAGCGAATAAATAGTAATCTCAGTCCACATATGCATCCGCACCCCCTCACGCCGCAATACTATCTCGCAGAACTAGCTCCGTCAACAGATATGGATGTGCTTGTCTCTCAACAGGACTTTGATTTAGCTCTCCACAATTTGGTACCTAGCATCAGCCAATCCGACATGGACCATTATGCTAGCATTCAAAGACGATTCTCTCGCGAGTTGCCGCCCAAATCGGAATAGTACTCCAGTAGCCACAATATCCATGATTGCACCAGACGTTTTTGTAGCAAAACCCAATTAAAACCACTGAAACGGTTTTATTCCCACTCTGTCTAGAATATCTTTGAAACTACTGGTGATAAGAGCGCCTAGTGCGGTTGAGGAATGATGTTCCATTGGAGTCCCGACAATGGTGAAACTGGCATGACGCTCAATCAGTGGACGAACATCGAGATGTATGTTTACTCACCGGTATGCCGCTGAACCGTCGATCATGATTTCCAGTCGTACGATAGGTTTATCCAATGTGGTGTCCACCTCTATTGAAGCCCTACGATAAAGCTTGAGCAAAGATTACGTAGAAGCATAAGAGTTGTATGTCACTCGCCACCTGTAATTGCCGTTCGCAATGTTATTAATTACTCTTTCCTGAGGCACCACTCCCGTAAGGTCGATGATTTCTTCTGTTCCGTTTGCTTGATGAACGTTTATTCTTAACCTCATGAAAAGCTCACGGCTTGCCGCTCGCAAAGTTCGGAAGAAAGGAACGTAGAACATGGAGAGCGGAAGGGCGGAAAACTCCTGTATGTTGTGACTCTTGTCGGCACTGTTAAACTCGATGTGTGCAAATTCGTGACCGTCGCCCGATAAGATTATGACATTTGGAACGGAACGCATTGCATTCAGAAAAGTCGTTCCCTCGTAGGAGTTCGTGGCAGTATCGGGACTCCATAGGGAGGTGAAAGGTACAGACGTCATTATGAATTTAAATGTTGACGTTTGATTTACCTGTTTTAACAGTTGATGAGACGACGAATGGAAGGGGAAAGCTAGATACCTTGCTTAGCCATTCATAAAGGGCTGTAAGTTGTCCACGACCAATCATGGTGCGACTGGTAAAATGACCCTTCATGATATCTGACCGATAGCGCCGCGGGTCCATGACGAAAAAAGCAACATCTCCATGACGAAAATCGTAGTAATATTGGCCACGTTCAAGTGAATCGTAGTTTGCGAAAGCGCTGTAAATGTTGAAAGGATCTGATGCATTAGAGAAGGGTGCCGTAGAATCGTTGCCTTGACCAGTAAAATCGTTCATGAACTAGAACATCTGGTCAGTTTGAGCGTTCTAAAGATCCACCGCAATATACTTTGTGATCATCATATATGTTGAATATCGCTGTAAACAACCTCGGTGAGTATTACAATGAGATCACAGAACATAAAACTAACGTAATCGTTCATAGATTTTCCTGAAACTTTTGCTCTGATAATTACGACGATAAAGTCGTCGATAATTTTCTGAGCCGTCCCCGAAATATACTGGAACATGGGCGTAGATAAAGTCGCCTAGCATTAACAGGAAATCTGCGGGCCATGGCTGCGAGACCGAGTCCAATGATTCCGAAGGTGAGTCATTCGGGGATTCTCCCGACGACCCATGCACCATGTATGAAGATGAAACGGATGTGGTTGCCTCGTCGTCAGGTTGCATTGGTCCTTTGATGGCATTTGTCGGAAAGAGATTATGTGCCAAGAGGTCAAACCCCTTGAGGGTGCGGCCCTGAAAGGGAATGTACGGAAATTTTGAAGGAACACAAGAGGAAACGATAAACCGGAAGCGGTTTCCGCTTGGAAGGTGAGGGTCAGGGAATGTGCGAAAATGGATGGGAGAAGAGGGATAGGGAAGGACTGTATCGTTGATTGCCAGCATATCTGGGGCCCATAATCTCAATTATCTGGCGCGACCCGAAGCTGAAATAACTCACACTCATATTCTGTTTTGGGCCAAAGCCCGTCAAGATTGACGGTGTCCACCCAATCATTTTCGTGTCTCAACTGGAAAACTGGTCCATCTCTCCAGGAGTCCCCTACGTTTCTGGATTCACGCCAAACGACCCGCACAGTGCCTTCCCCAATGTTCAACTGGGGATAACGAACTTGTATCTTGACCCGATCATGGTAGACAGCGCCAACTCGAGTAAAAACTACGGTGGAAGCTGTGTCGATGAAAGGATACAGCACGAAGTCCGTGGCGGCGAGAAGCAGTAATGTGTTGATGACAAAATTGGCGGTGCGAAAGGGATGAGAAGCAGTCGGGAGTGAAAGCAAGATAGCACGTATATAATTTGATGTCTTGGAATGCCAACTATTAAGATCTGATCTGAATACTATGACGGAGATGCGTACATTTGAGTGTACATTCTTGGTAGTCTCTGCAGAAGCCGAAGTTCTGGGAAACCAAATCCACAGGGATATCACATACATGGCATATAATGCGGGCAGAATTGCCAGACACAAAGGAGTAGGGATCTAGGAATGATAGAAAGTCAACGCAAGTACTGATCTAAAGATCAGGAGAATCAACACACCACCCGCAAGAACACATAAGTTGAGAAACGGAATAACGTAGAGACAACTGCAGACGCATAGTACATGGTGGTACGTGCAAAGTTGAAGTCCGAGTCACGGTCGCAGTGACTGTCCTGCAAGTTGGTCGGAATGCCGATTTTAGTCGTTTATAATCCCGTTTGTGGTGATGGCCATGCAAAGTCATTCATTTATACAAGCGTCCTCCCCTTGCTTGAGAAGAATGGTAAGTCTGTGGACAAGATCGCCCCCACAATGGCCGTAGGCGATGCGGGGAGTCTGTTGGTTGACTTCATGGAATCTCGACAAGGAGCAGTCACCGTGGTTTTGGCTTCCGGGGATGGTGTGCGTTCTTTCTTAGACCTACTCCACCACACTCAATTCATCTTTCACCCCGTAGACCCTTCATGAGATTATCAACTCTCTGTCATCGCTGTCTCTCGAATGTGTCAAGGCTGGCACCCTACCGTTCAAGCTACATGTCGTTCTCGTACCGTGTGGTACAGCCAATGCCCTGTACTCTTCATTCTTCCCCCCGGCGAGCCAACAATGGAATGACACTTATAAATTAAAATCTGTGCAGTCTTTTATCGATGGCTCGCACACCGTTCCATTGACCTTGGCCATTGCTGCTTTGTCGTCAGCCCCACCTGAACGAAAGCGACCCACCGTGGTTATTTCCGCAGTAGTGGTATCCACTTCGTTGCATGCGTCTATATTGAACGACTCGGAAAACTTGAGAAGGGAAATGCCTGGTGTGGAGCGCTTCAAGGTGGCGGCGGAAAAGAATATCTCGCGCTGGTACAACAGCCTCGTGAAGCTCTTGCCTGCACCAGCCGCTGGGGTGGTTCAAGTGTATGATCCGTCGATGAGACAATTTGTACCTCACCCCGAGTCCGGCACCGAAGATCCAATTGTAGACTTGGACGGTCCATTCTCATACTTTTTGTCTACCGTAAATGTGGACCGTTTGGAACCTACCTTCTGCATTACTCCTCTCGCGTCCACAATTCCTTCCAGGGAGGCCTCGTTTGATATCGTTATAGTCCGCCCACTGCGCGATCCGTCATTGACTATCGACATCCCAGAAGCCAGGGCTGCCTTCGTCGAGAAGTCGACAATAATTCTTCAAGGAGCGTATAGACATGGTAGCCATATTGATCTACGTTATGGCTCAAACGGAGAGATTGGGACGGAACATGATGGAGAAACCGTTGTTGAATACATACGATGCGGAGGATGGGAATGGATACCAGTGAGTGCCGTGAACTTGGCCTTTTCATGGGCTGAATGTTCTCTATGCAGGATAAATTAGATGAGGCGGCTCACATCCTTTGCTCTGACGGTGCTATTTCCCATATTGACAAGGGCGGTAGAGTTGTTTGCTCAGCGGCAAGTCCGGACGGTACCGCAGAGTTCATGGTGCACGTTTAATTGGCACAATGATGTAGAATGATACCCTTTCCAGGATCCCTTTGATTAATTGGAACATTGATGATATGGTTCATAAATGCTTGATGCTGACGATATTTAAGTTAGCGCTATAGCACTGTAACTCCTTCCGCTCAGGCTAGCCTTCAGCGCGGTCCAAACAACACAAAATTTCCAAATGGCTCCAAATCTCGTTCATCAGAATGGTTCTCAGATTTACGTCGTCCGCGCATGCTACAACGACGATGCAACTGACCTCCTGGCCATAGGAGGCGATCACTCTGTTGAAGTTTTACAGATTGTCTGTGCCATACTTCAGTTCCCGTTCTTTTGACAGTTTGAAGTTGACCTCTATTCATTGTACTAGAACTCGTCAGACTGTAAACTCTTGGCTTCATTCCATATTGGCTCCATGATTACTGCATTGGCTTGGTCATCGCGAGCTACCTCTCCTTCCGTCAGCGACGACTGGTTCCTCGAGTTAGCGCTTTGTTCAGATGTTGTTTCCGTCATGGAGCGAGCTGACACTGTCCAAGACTAGTTGCCGCGGGTGCAGATTTTGGTCTACATCTGCTCACGAAAACATCATCTGACGGTGAAAATATATTTCCGTTTGGTGGGGGACTCAGCGGACACCATGGCAAGGTCAACGAAATGTCATTTTGTGGCGGTCGCGGCGACGATAGCGCTCGATATGTTGCGACGGTATCAGGTAACTTGTACAATTTTCGCGCGTAAATTCTCAACCTATATTATTAATAGATGACAAGATGCTTATGGTGTGGGACCTAAATCCGACACTGGACATGTCATCCGGTGTCACCTCCCCTGTTCAATCGCCGGACACCACAGGAACACATTCCCCTGCCAGTCGACCACAGCCTACGGCCTACGTGATTGCCTTCCCTCATCCCCTCACATCGATAAGCTCACACCCATCAACAAGCAAGGAATTCCTAGTTTCCGATTGTAGGGGGTCCATTTTTCTGACTGACTGGCGCTCCGTCCCCCAACAAAAGGAACAAGGAAATTGGCGCCACTCTAGTCTTGTCGAACTTGTTGAACCATCCGCCATGTCCGATGCCTTGACAAATCTCTCGCTCCAATGGTCTGGTTCCGCGGCCTGGCGGAGAGACTCGATTGACATGTAAGTTTCAGCTGTCATCTCAACAGCGAGTCAAATATAGTGATATCTTCACTGACACAGTGTGGGTGCTACTTACCGGGCCAAGTTCTCAATATGGGACATGTCAAAATTACAAGGCGGAAAACCTTGCGCCACCGGTATCAGCTTTCCTGAAGGTGGTCACCGATTCAGGTATACATACTGTTCGCCTGTGTACAGTACTGAGTGTTCATCTTGATGATTATTCTCTAGATGGTGTCAAACATATCCCGAGTACTTTGCAATCTCAACACAGTCACCAATGAAAGGTGCCCTCATTCATGTACATAACTTCAGTTATATCCACGCTCAGCCTACGGTCTTGACCATTTCTCCACGTCCTCACCTCGTCCGGGATTTTGACTTCCTGGGATCCCACGGCATTCCTCATATAGCTGCAGCTGTTGGGCGGGAACTGGTGATATTCTCCGTGGGTGTTGACCCGTAGATTATCGAGCTTGCATAGATACATACTCCTGCTTACATGGATGCTCCTTACAATTCTGGATTAAACAAGCTCGCAATATTAAGTAACATGAAAAGAGTATGAAAAATGATATAATTCCGGAGTTGCCGGAGATGACATGGAGTTGATAGAGATGACATTGAGTAGTAGTGGAGTAGTAGTGACTGAACTTTTTTGTTACTACACATTTTTACTACAAAAAAGGTAACAAAAACTCAGACTAGCCTTTACTTTTTTTTTTGTTACCTGTTAAGTGCTGAAAACCGGAGTTGTCGGAGTTGCTCTAGTATAGTCCAGAGTTCAGAGAAGACAACTGAGCTACTTAAATACCAGTAGCTCTAATTGTTATAGATATCTGGAGTTACTAGAGTTGCATAGTAACACTAGATAATATAAGTCCGGAGTTGGTGGAGACACATGGGGTTGATGGAGTTGACATGGAGTTGATAGAGTAGTAGTGGAGATGACACAGAGTAGCATAGAGATTTCCTTAGTATTTGTACGACAAACAAGTAACACTGTGTACTTACTACAAATGTGTAGTACAAAAAGATAACAAAAACTCGGACTAGTAGTGACTTCACTTTTTGGTTACTACATTGTTACTACAACAAGTAACAGAAAGTCTAGTACTGGCTTCACTTTCTTCAAAAACTGACTACAAAAAAAGTAACAAAAAGTTGGATTAGCAGTTGCTTCACTTTTTTGTTACTTCACATTTTTACTACAAAAAAGTAACAAAAAGTCAAACTAGTAGTAGCTTCACTTTTTTGTTAGTTCAAAAACTTACCACAAAAAAGTAACAAAAAGTTGGAACTAGTACTAGCTTCATTTTTTTGTTACTTCAAAAAACTTACTACAAAAAAAGTAACAAAAAGTCGGACTAGTAGTAGCTTCACTTTTGGGTTACTGCAAAAAAACTTACTTCAAAAAGTAACAAAAAGTCGGACTAGTAGTAGCTTCATGTTTTGGTTGCTTCAAAAAAACTTGATACAAAAAAGTAACAAAAAGTCGGACTAGCATTACCTTCACTTTTTGGTTACTTCAAAAAACTTACTACAAAAAAAGTAACAAAAAGTCGGACTAGTAGTAGCTTCACTTTTTGTTACTTCAAAAAACTTATTACAAAAAAGTAACAAAAAGTCGGACTAGTAGTAGCTTCACTTTTCTGTTAGTTCAAAAACTGACTACAAAAAAGTAACAAAAAGTTGGAACTAGTACTAGCTTCATTTTTTTGTTACTTCACAAAACTTACTACAAAAAGTAACAAAAAGTTACACTAGTAATTGCTTCACTTTTTTGTTACTTCACATGTTTACTACAAAAAGTAACAAAAAGTCGGATTAGTAGGAGCTTCACTTTTGTGTTACTTCAAGCCACTTGGGGTAGTGGGCCGCTGCTGAGCACGGCATATACGAGTCCTTGTTCATGAAAATTTGCTCACCACCTATCTATCAATCATTATTTGAAATTATTAAAATTAGTACTTTACTATTGGGATAGTTTAAGTAGATTGAACCTTTATTTGATTCCAAATATCACCATATCACATGATTAGTTACACAATGGCACACACCATATAAGGCAATAACATAAATTGATTATTACTGGAATCCGAATTCCAAGATTTCATATAT